>NNCF01126328.1:80498-104181 GCA_002313205.1 Laupala kohalensis
GGAAAGAGGAAAATGAAAGATACCCTAGCCCTAATAGCGTCGGGATCGAAAAGAACAAGAGGTGACCAAGGGAGGTCAGAAAAGAGAAAGGAAGGAGCATGGCACAAGTAAGTGGAAGTAATGCCAGACTCAGCTCGGGGCCCCGTGTTCGCCAAACACGTACTTACTAGATGTAAGTCCCCTGGGGGGCATCCTGGTATAATTTTCACAAACTGATTAATTTACAATCGCATCAAGATTACCTTCCCGAGGACAAGATAGCAAACTAGTACTTGAGCAAACCGTGAATTCATCCTACTAATAAATGCAATTTATTCTTGGGAAGCCCTTGGTGATAAGCGAGTCATTTCGAATGCGACGGCAGTGCGCCCACGGCATTTGCAATGCAAAATTCTGCAGATGCGACGAGGGCTTGTGGATTGCAGTGTTGTCTCTTGTGGACAGCCTCAAACTGTAGTAATGGCTGACAGCGGCAGTGATTGAGGTGACGCATTATCCGCGACGGAGATTGCAGATAATTTTTGGTGTGTTACGTAGTTCATATAAGTCATTCAAAAAACACTTTTACACTAATTATAAATAAAAAGAAATTTTGTACTTTGCTAATATGAAAATGAATAATTAAGTTTTTAAATTTACAAAGTAAGTAGAATATAACACTCATATTTCTTTTTGAAATGATGACTAACATATAGAGAAAATACAGAAAAAGACATAGGAGGCGATATATTATTGTGTGAAAAAATGCAAGGAACATGCATTAACATTATCAGAAAGTAAGAAAAAAAATTTATGGTTTGGCACAATTCAGAAAACAAAAAGAGAATTCAAAATTACAATAAACGAGAAAAAGATCCAAATAGTTAGGAGCATGCGCTATTTTGGTGTTATCATAGATGGTAGGATGACATTTGACCAGCATTTGGTATATATGAGAAATAGAATAAAGGTTATTCTTTACAGCATGATGTGGGTGGGCATAGTGAATTACAACATATCAAGGAAGGACCTAATGATCTTGTACAAAGGTGCACTAAGAAATATAATATGGGCGGAAAGACTAGTAAAACAATACATTGAAACTAAATTAACACAAGTAAAGAGGCAATGTTTCGTGTCAATATCAGGGGCATATAAGACAGTGTCAACAGCCGCATTACAAGTTATAAATGGAATACTGCCCATTGACTTGTATATGCAGAAGCTCAAATACAGATATATCTTACAACGTGTCTGGACAATCCAAATTAATGGAAAAGAATATACTAGTGCAGACACAACAGCGCAAAACCAGATAACAAAAACATTAATATCTGGATGGCATATACGGTCGAATACGAGTTCAAAGGGAAGAGTAACAAATGAGTATATTCCTAAGGTAACTTATGCAATAACAAATAATAACTGATTTACACCATCACCATATGTGTTTGAATTTCTAACGACATGGGAATTTTAAATTATAGTTGAAGAAAATTAAAACAGTGAATCTAGAACGATGTAACTGTTGCGAACAATTGGAAACGATCGACCATTTATTGTAGGACTGCTCAATATATGCTCAGGAGCGAGCGTCCTTTCCAAAGAACTATCGAAAATATGGTATACGTAACTTAAAGAACAAGGCAGACTTAATATCAACACGGCCAAAACATGAATTGTATGAAGAATATGTGAGCAAAATAATGACGCTAAAACATGCACTAGATTGTTAGGTAAGCGCACACCTCTTCGCAGGCAGGGACGGGCAACATCGCAATGATGACAAAGGATGAGCAGCCAAGTCATAAAAGGACAGAGAATATAAGAGAAATATATAGATCCTTTTATTGCACTATCGATAAAGACGAGGGTAGCGAATGCTACGCTACAAGAAATGAAAAAAAATATCTTACCTCTGACACACGTAATATGTCGTAGTGTATTTTAAATATGTCATTCCAGTGGGACTAAATGCTTGGAACACTCGTTTTTCCAGCAACTTCTGTGAACAATATATTCCCTTGAACCTCCTGAGTTTCTTCCACAACACCTTTTTATATTACGCTATATCCTCTCCAGCTGCCTCACATAAAAAAGAGTGAGTTGGAGTATGCCACCTGCAGATCCATCATCATAGTCGTAATCTTCAAACTTCCAAACTACCCTACTTTCATGTGTAAAGATATATCTTGTGACACTGAGTATTTTCCAATGTATATTTCTCAATTTATCCACAGCGAATATTTGCTCATATTTGGTAGTTTCGCAGGTGATTACGCACATTTTCTAACGCTGCTGGTTTTATATCATTCAAATGGAACCATTTAGGTTATTATCTCCGTTGTTGAAAGAATAAGTAACTTTTGCAATATACTTTACTCCTTACACGGAGGCCAGAACACGAGCAACAATTCCAAGTGACGAATTGTGAAAATTGTTGTATTTTTATATATTTGAGGAAGTAAGAAGTAAATTTAATATTTTAAGGTTACAGTTTTTTATCTGTTTATTTTAATTTCAACGTCATCTAAAACACATTTTCATTTCATGCAATTAAAGATGATTTATATGCTTGCACAATTAAAAAAAAGATACATGTGTTGAAAAATGTATTTATTCTTTAACGACATTTATACAAAGCTTATTCTGGTACAATTGATTCAGTTATATTTTTGGCGAAATCACGAGAAGAAGATATTGATTTTCGTAAATCACCACTTAACAGATTTTACATAAAGTCTCTTTCATGCTGTAACAATTTGTTGATTATTTGAAAAATAAGTAACAGCAATAAATATTATATTAAATATTTAGTTTTCACATTTGTTTATGGTTTTCCCCATAGTATATATTTTATGTTTCAATTCTTATTCAAGAATTTTGATGTGTTCTACAAGAAGAAAATACATACAAATGTATGTTTCAGAAACTTCCATGATTTGTTACATAAACATGATCAATAATTTTCAAACGTCCTTTGTGTATTATTCTGATTTATTGTTATTCCATCAGAAAAGAATAGATTGGAAGAAAAACACTGTGCATAGTCCTTTAGGACCACAGCAATAGAATAATACAAATTTTCTTCTAAAGAGAAATGAATTTTTTTCTCCAATACTTCTGCAAAAGTTTGTTTTGGTTGTGGCTCGTTTATGCAACCTCGTATAATTCATGTAAGTGGATTTACCTCTCACTCATAGTGATAGAATTTACGTGTTTATGAAATACGAATAGCATACAGCAAACTAAATTTTATCAATATTTTAATTACTCTTTTATTATTTTTAATAATAACACATCGTTTCACAATAATCTGTACATAGAAATGAAACTTTCAGAGAAATATAAAACAAAATTGTTCAATTCAATTCTAAAAACATCTTACCTTTTGAATAATTTATTAAAATTCCAGGCACGTTCTTCCTACAGGTGGTTTTGTATCATATATTAAAAAGAAGCAGATGTAAAAAGTGAAGTATTTTCCGATTTGAAATTCTCAGAGAATAATATGCAATTTCTAGTCTTTGCTTATAACTTAATATTCAAGTAACAGCAATATTTGGTAATAAACACATGTCCGGAAATGCGCAGTTTGGAAGATAAACGACATTGAAATAGCGTCAAAGGATACGCTGAACATGCATCAACTAACTCTTACCTGTGTGATCTACAACATATTCTCGAAGTGGCGACAACGAGTTTTGTTGCACAAGGTGTACCTGCGAACAATGTTCACATACACACGGTTTAAAAATCCAGGAGTGTCCTGAATGACCTCCGCTGCAGCCATTACACGGGCAAGGAGATCGTCCTGTGACTCCACGGGGTCTCGTAAACAATACCCTTCATGTAGTCCCACAAGAAAAAATCTAGAGGTGTTAAATCGGGCGATCGTGGTGACCAACGAATCGGTCCACCGTGACCTATCCACCTGTCCCCGAATGTTTGGGGATGGTACTGACGGACGTCGCGTGAAAAGTGGGCTGGCGCGCCATCATGTTGGAACCACATCATCCTACAGTTATGCAATGACACATCCTCCAAACGCTGCTCCAGTACTTCTTACAGGAAGGTAAAGTAGTTGTGACTAGTTAGACGGAGTAGTAGAATACATGGGACGGGCCAACCAGATGATCATAGATAATACCAACCCACACATTAATACAGAAACGATGTTGAAATTGGTGGGTATGTGTGGCATGAGGGTTTTCCTCATCTCAAATGTGTCTGTTACAACGTATGAGAAGATTTTTGTTTGTGAAATGCGCTTCATCTGTGAAAATAATGATCAGAGGATATTCTGGAACGTCGACACAACGGTGTAGGTACCACGCGCAGTAAATGGCATGTGGTGAAAAATCAGCTGGATCCAATGCCTACACCCTCTGGAGGTGGTATGGTTGAAGTAGCTGTTCATGGAGAACTCGCCAGCCGCTGCTCTGGGATACATCCATGATACGTGCGATGTTGCGGGTACTCGTAGAAAGGTTCTGGTTGACCAGTTGGAGGACTACCTCTTCCACGTCCACAGTGCGGCGCGTCCGTCAACGACCACAATCGGCTCTATTGACCTTGAAGTTGCTGGTCTTCCGAAGTCATTGTTCCAATCTTGCGAAAATGGCATGAGATGGACGGACACGACCCGGAAATCGTTCGTGATACAGACGTTGTGCTAATCGACCATTTCGTCCACTTTCACCGTAGATGAGCAACATGTCCGCGTACTCGGAAAACGTATACTCCGCCATTTTGTAATGCACCGTTTTCTCGATCGCTCAGTGGCAACTGATGTACATGCACAACAATTCATTGGATTGTCCTCTGATAACACGTGACATGACAACACACGAGATATCACAAGACACCGTCCTTTGTCAGTGTGTATTGCCTTTCATCGTTTAAAGTCGTTTATCTTCCAAACGACGCATTTCCGGACATGGGTTTATTTCCAAATATTGCTATTCTTAGTCCCTTCTACAACACCTATAACAGTGTATTAAGAATTGTGAATCAACCTGTATATAAAAGAGTTCCATGTATCTTTTCTTAACCCCGTATATGTATCACTCTGTATCTTTTCTTAACAGAATTAAAATGGTAAACTTTATATTTCAAATTAAAAAGTTCTCATGACATAATCTTTTGCAAATATACTAATATTCTCATGATTATAACGCTGGATACTACGTGATGATGAATCCCATTTGTTTTATGAAATAGCATAAAAAATAAGTAAATAAAAATTTACAATTGTAGAATAATTAATCCTATAAATATAAATCATTTTGATGTCTCACGAGAAGCATTTCTACAAATAAATAAAATTGTTCGAAAACGAGAAAAAAAAAGAAATAAATATATAACATCCATATATATCATGAAAAGGAATGAAATGAATGTTTTACCGAAGAACGTAATAAAGGAATCGAGAGCGATATTTACTCGTCCTATTTATTCCTACATGCCTCATGTAAGGTATACGAACTCGCGTACGGAAGGCAACATAAGAAACTGAGCGATCATCTATTACATCTGTAAAACCAACCAGCAGCAGCAACAGCAGCACTCGGTTGCGCAGCGCAACTTCCGTTCTTTCTCAAATGCGATTGTTTCGCACATATGTCTCCCCTATGGGAAATGAGCTTCCCCGCGTTCTTGAAAGTGCCCATCTCTCTTCCTCTATTCTCCTCCTTCTCTTCCGCCTCCTAACACGCCTCACGCTCTTTTTCCTTGCCGCTAGGTTCCTTTGCAATTGTTTCTCTCTAACTGGGCACAGTGGGTGCGGCAAGTGGTGGTAGACATCTTGTGTGCAGCTGAAAAAGATTGCGATCTTTCCCAACAATGATGATGGATCAAGAGATGCTCTCCATGATGGAGAACAATGTGGAGGGTAGTGAGAGCGCTCGTTCGAAAGGTGTCACACAAGTGAGAGGGCGGTCTCGGAGTGGTTAAGAACGCGACGAGGGCGGTTGGGATCGTGGGATGGAGTATAAAATATTTACCACAGCGCGTTCGTTTGTTATCTGCCCTCGCTGCGCGTCGCCGGAGAGTAAAAACGGAAATCGAGCGTGCAAGGCAACATACGGAGCGTTTCCCGAGCCCATGACCGTCCACCGACCCAGCTCCCAGGACTACTTCGGCTGCGGTGCTTGCTGCTGTTCTCGACTCAATGTTGCTCGTGATATCACCCTCACGGAATACGTCATTGCTCTTGCGTTCTCATCTTCCGGTGTCTCGACCAATTCCGTTGTCTGCTGTATCATTGGTTTCTGAGTACGCCAGCCGCAATGTGTTTTGTCACCTTTTCAACCTTCCTTGTATCGTTTGCTCTTCCTTCTGCGCACTTGTATGTTGTGATGATTTTCATATAATTCGTCGTATATTAATCTGATTCTTAAAATATGTTTTATTTTATTCGTCCATTTTATATATGAACATTGTTTGTACTTTGTGAGGAATCTGTACGTCGACGTTGGTATCATTCGATACTTTGTTGCCATCGTTTTCAGCACATCTTTTTTTAAGATTCTTCTCGGATTCCCATTCAACGATTGTAGAAAATCTCATTACATTATCTCTGATGTCATTGAGATTAGATAATATTAACATTGATTGACTATTGTCAAAGTTATTCAATTTCCGCGAGGCAATGTACTCTTCAAACCAAAGTTTTAAAACTATTTGTTTTATACATAGATTTTTATAAAGCATTGGTCAAAATAACTAGCTATTGATTTGTTCTTTTGGAAATTTTCATTAATATTTGGGTGACTGAGCTTCGCTCGAATTGCTCACAAAACGGTCATATGATAAATTGTTTTTCGCAAAAGGATTCAAGCCATAGTTTACTTAGTTACACTGCTGTGTAACCATGAATATAACGAATGATAATTTCATACGTAACTGTTTTGTTAATTTGGTAACTGCGCAGTTAACGTTGTCTATATAATATGATTTTTGTGTTTGATTTTAAGGAGGTATTATGAAATTTTATGGAATTGACACTTTATTTATGCGGTGGCACACACACAGAAAATAATAACCATTTGTCTTAAATTGTGCTTGTCTCTTTTATTCACACATTCGTAAACAAATCAAAATTATCTATTCACAGTATTCCACAATATATTCTATTTTCAATATTAGACATTTCTTTTAGACATACATATTTATTTATGAGATAAGTGTTGACTGGTTGGTGACTTTCGTGAGAGAGTATTCGCCGTCCCTACGACACCAATCAGTGGCGAACAATATTCATTTGAAAGAAGGTATTTTTCCTCTGGTTGGTAATAACTTATTCTTCAGGTCTTTACTTTCCACTTATACTCAGATATAAGGAAACTATAATAAACCGAATAGTAAATCGAGATCTCTTCAGGTCTTTAGATACTGGTGTGTATGTGATAGATTTTTGTTTGTTCCATAAAACACAAAATAATCAACATATCCAAACCAAAACTGAATTTGGTTTGAGTACTTTTGGAATAGGGACCCATTTCAGCAGACTCTTTGCAGACTCTTTCTGTCACTGTAGACACGTGGATGTTTTACTCGTGTAAGCAGAATGATACGTTCGCACGATGCCGCACACAACCGGGAAAAGAGGATAAACTGGGGTCAACATTGAAATAAAATACTCTGCACACGTGTTCATTTTCCGTCGAGGATTGAAGGGAAATGTTTGTACTACAGCCGTATTCATTGGATGTTTATTAAAAGCAAAAAGAATAAAGTAGTAGTTTTGAATTCTATACAGAATTGAACAGCTCTAAGTACACATTTTAACTTTGAAGAAACTTACAAACCTCTTATTTCTTTGTCAATTATTACTTTGCATAAATTTCCTGGTTCGTATTTTGTTAGTACAGCTAACTTTCATTCAATGTAATTGTGTTATTACTACGTTACACCAAAAGTAGTCGAGTCTAATTAAAATGAATATTGTTTATTTTATAATGTTTCAACCTTGAAAATATAATGTGCGGTAATTTCATTACCTTTTTAATCATAAGATAAAAGTTAAAATTTTATCGTGGTATAGGGATAAAAGTCTCATATATGTACGTGCGAGGTCCGAGTTCGATTCCCCACCGAGAAAGTTGTGTTTTCAATTATTTTTGTCAACATGATCTGCCTAACTATACTTACCTCGTTTGTTTAACATTTTTATTGTAATTATTAAAGAACCACTTCTTCAATTAAAGAACAAATTTTAAGTCAGGGGTCTCGAAAAACACCGGTTCATTCAGCTTGGTGTGCTGTTGGTGGCGAATCTGAGTTTTCGGATTCTTGACCAGTATATAACTCTTACTTGTTGGATTGCTACAAATAAAAAAAATTCACAATGATTGGAAGAGAATTTGAGAGGGAAACTCATATGGACAGAAAGAAAAGACTCTTATTGCAGTTAAGCTGCGTACTTAAGCAGTTTTATTTGCAATTTAGTTACGCAGCAGCTATTTATTAATAGCAAATGTGTTAAAGAGAGGATAAATGTATAAATAGACTTATCAAATGATCGACAGAAATGAATGAAAAAATAATTCGCTCTCCCGGGGGTTCGAAACCGTACCTTGTGTTTATGAAGCATGCACGTTACCCCCCCGATCACCAGATTCATGAAGAGATGGATATTATTATTTTTTATTAACAACGTTAGTATTGAACTGGTGTTAAAATTGTTCTACAAAGGAAAGATATCATGTTATATCATATTTTCACCCCAAAATTCATGTCATCTGTGAATTTCATTAAAATCGTTAGAACCGTTCTCGAGAAAATTTTTGACAAATAGATAGGTACATACAATTATTGCTCGCTTAATAGTGTAGGATAATATATGTTTTGTTACAATTTCGTTTCTAAGGAAGAATACTCCTCAAGCTGTTAGAGTTGATCTGATATTTTTAGATACCATTTCATAGTCATGAACAATCTATTTCTATTTTTCAAGAGGAAATTGTTACTATAGGTAAAAAATTATTTCACGTATATTGTGAAGAATTATTCAGATATATAGGAATCTAAAATGTCACTTAACACCTCTTATATTAATAAAAAATAGCCATGACATAAAATGTTACAGATTTTTTTTTCAGAGTATTAGGTGTGTTTTTTCATACATCAAACCTTCGCATAATTCGTCGTTTATGCTAAGTCTGTTGTTTTATTCGTCACGGAGAGTACGTTAAAAGGACAAATTATTCCCTCACTTTTTCTCTATTACAGAAAAGACGCAATTAACATCATAATAAATATGGTAATATAAACAGCGCTTACTTGACTGGCTCACACAATCAGTGATCAAAGCAGAGAAAAATGTATAAGAGGAATTTAATTTTGACGTGACGTTTTTGGCTTCACCTAGTCAGATGAAAATTGTGAAATATTCTCCTCACATGTAGGTATTCGGAAGTAGTGAGTTCAAATTACATCCGACACGTAGGTAAGTGGAAAGCAGGTACAAGTGCTCCCAGCACACGGAGCCACCTGTGGACACTTATCCCCTGTGCGGAAATGTATCCCAGGTTCACCGATCCGACCAGGTGGATGTACGGGGAACCGAAGCAGGTGGTGAAGTGGACAGCTCTCCTGCGGTCATTGTAGTAACCCCGGGTTCGAGTCCCTTGTCCGTTGCTATTTTCAAATGGTCATAGACTATGCAAACTTACCTAAACGAGTAGAAACTCGGAAGGTGGAAGTTAAATAATGTTACTTTCGTTCTAAAACTATTTTTGCTACTTTTTGATCACCAGTCAACTATTTTTTGTTATGACATTCTTGTTACGAGAAGTATATTGGGGTGAAATGTGCTCTTTCATTTTCCATCATCACTATTTTTACCGTGAACTAATAGATATTTAATTTTATAATCAGCGAAATATGTGCAAATATTTTATTTTTTGTTGCTTGCGCGAACATGATATATTACTTTATATCTCACTAATTTTGGAATCATTGGTAGTTTTTTTTGAGGGGCTTTACGGCTCATGTCGACATCAAAGGTCATTGGAGTCCTAAAAATTTGAACAGGTAGGGAAAATGCTGTTACGCACTAGGGGGAGCCAACATGACTCTCCCCGCGTGGGACTCGCCGAATGACTCAACCATACCCACTAAAAACCGTCCTGATTTACAACACACCAAAACATCTCAAAATTAAACAAATGAGTACAAACAAATGAGGGGGTTGACAAAAAACAGGGGGAGACATAACATGAGGGGGGGCAAAGAATAAGGGAGGACAAAAATCAGGGGTAGGACAAAAAATGAGAGAGATGAAAAAATGAGGAAAATGAAAGATACCCTAGCCTTAATAGCGTCAAGATCGAAAAGAACAAGAGGTGACCCAGGAAGGTCTGAAAAGAGAAAGGAAGGATCCTTGCACAAGCGGAAGTAATGCCAGACTCAGTTCGGGGCCCTGTGTTTGCCAAACACGAACTTACTAGATGGAAGTCCCCTGAGGAGTTCGTAGTTATGTGCATTGCATATATTGTTAAATTAAATACTCACAAAAATAATTTCTTGAAATTTCAATATTTCACTTTTGATTGGATTAAACGGGTGAAAATATACTGACTGAATAAGTCATTCACCAATATGGAAAAAGAATCTTTAAAGTGGACTTTTACGAAATGCTGCTTTTGTACTCTTACGTTCTTTTTGTGCTAACACATAAATTAAGTTTTGTTCTTACCCAATATACTAGCTCATATACTAACCTATACCTCTGTGGACATTTGTTTACAGTGAAGGAATAAATATAAAGTTAAAACCCAAAGCGCGACTTCACAAATAGCTTAATAATTATGAGTAAATTTCGGGATAAGATAAACGTAGAACACTAGTATCAATCTCAATATATTTTCTGGAATATAAATGAAATTCAATTCATCTAAAATTGATTAGAATTTCAATGGCATAATAATGCATGCCTCAAAATTCACAAAAAATGAACTTTTCTAATTATGTGATTTTTGAATTTTCTTTGTCAATTGATTAAAAATAATCCAATAAATATTTTAAAATTGTGTTTCGGGTGGGATAAAGTACAACTGGCAAAAATAGTAAAGTAAGCTAATTCCTGTAAGTGCTAATATCTCAGAAATTTTCATCTATTTCGGTAAAATTGCATGTGAAGATCTTGATATAGTCTTCATTCTGTATAAAATTACTAATTTTTTTTTATCGAGGATCGTTATCTACGATTTCTGCAATGTTCCGATATAAACAAATGTAATTATCTACACTTTATTTACATGATTTAATTTCTAGTGCAACAATCTCTCGCATTCACAAACACTACAGATCCTTGAAGAAGTACTTTCCCCTTAGGTCCCAGGTTTACATCCCCTATTTCCCTCCTCCCACTCACTCCCACATCAATGGTCTCTCCCTCGAGACGCATTCTCCTGGTTCCACATCCGAGCAACGGTGGATGTCATGAAACGTTAACGCGCTTTATTTACCGCCCCTGGGTGTCGCCGCTAGTTTGATGGCGCAAGACGGCGCCAGCGGTCCCTCGGACAACGCCAGGTGGTGGCATTGGGTCTACGCTGGCGGCTGCGAGCGAGACCAAGGGGCGGAGAGACCATATGTGGGCTTGGATTAATTTGAGTCTCCCTTTGATTAAACCGGTTTGCGAGGGCAGAAGAGGGGTATGGCACCGAGCAGGTGGTCTCCCTCCGCGGGGCGCCTCGCCTCGCCTGACCTCTCCTTGCGGACCGAAACCTCGAACATTACCTTGCCCCGCGCCCTCGGAGTACATAGGCTAATAATCTGGTAGCAAACCACACCGTCTAGTGTCCCCTCTCGCGAATCACCATTGTTCTCCTACTGACGGTTGCACCAGTAGCATGTCCGGCAATTCCAATCATACTTGGTGAAGTCGCGGACATTCTTGAGTCCAATAGCGTAACGTTGGACGAAGAAAGAGCGTTCAATCTCAGCATGATCCGTGATCAAAGCACTACTCTCATGAGATAATGATGCGTTGCTTTCTGCAAGCTGGCGTACCACTTCTAGGAGACAGCAGTTCTAAAAGTAATAGGGAGATCTTACAGCGTGTTTGAGGAAAAAAAGTGTTTTTCATTGACAGAGGAAGAAGTTGCGCCGGAACCAAATTTATAATAAATTTTATGCAGAAAGACTGATCAATTTTAAATAAACTTTACTGTAACATAGATAATAGAGATGAGCTTTATTGTAGCATAGAAAATCGAGATAGTTGTGCATAAATTCCAGTGATCTTGAAAGAGATATTGTTCTAGACCATTATCACGATTTTATGACGTTGCGAGTGTATGCGCTGGTCATTTAATTTCCTGTATCATTCGCAAACAAATTAATGCTTCTATACGAAATCCCGGAAAGTACGAAACCAGTTTCTGCGCATACAATTTCGTTTCCGACCCATGATATAACTTTTCATCTATAATATAAGTTCCTAAAAAGAGGTTGTTCATACAGACAATGAAGTATTCCATTGTCATGTAATTCCTACAAATACATATTTAATGAAAAATTTCAAACAATTCAAAAATGTGCAAAAAAGGAAACCCAAAGTCACGTATGTATTGTAAATATAAACGATATTGTTAGAACTAAAAATATATATTTTTATCTTTCAACATTTATGTATTTCTTAATTTCCTCCATTGACTTACTCATGTCAGTCTTTTGATTCATTTTTAAATTAACTCTCTATCCCTAATGATAAACGCACTGTTAGGTATTATTTGTGCTAGTGAAATTTCATCTTATTTCAATTCTATCGCTTAGGTACATTATAATAAACTCCCTTTATTTATATTATATATCTGTAATTCATTTTTTTATTAAAAAACGCTATCAATATACTCGTTGTAGGTTACACCTTCATCTTAGCATGTTGTTTACTTAAATTTCTATAAAAAATCATAATTGTTACCTATGCGATGTGATGTGTCATGCCTCAGGGAGTGAATTTCTATCATATTAATTCTGTAATTCGGTTTTTGTATTATATTAATTCTGTAATTCTACATTAGTATAAAGGTTAGGGGTAAGGGGTGTAGTACCAGGAGTTTTGTGAGATGGTTCTGCCACTCGTGTACCAGAATATCTTGGAATGTAAAACTGTATACTGACTCCTATATACTTACATTTCCGAGACAAACCGCGTCTCAGTAAACAGAACTACCAACGTTTCGGCCATCCCGCTGTGGTTTTCAGAGTCGAACAGAACTCATTTGATGTCGTTCTGTGCTAGAAACCTAAGTTTACAAGTGTTCTGACTCATAGTTTTCTAGCACGTTCTGACTCATAGTTTTCTGGCATTAATATAGTACCTTAATTCAGCATCTCATCTATATAGTACCCCGGTATGAATTCAAAGACTGTACAGGCAGTGTTCCACTGCTGTTTTCCCTACAGCGCGCTGTACCAGTGGTTTCGGAAACCGAGATAAATATGAACGCAACAATGGAGAGATGACAGGGCCGAGTGTGAGCGAAATGAAAATGAGTGACTGTGTGATGGAATGAAAGGATAGGGAAATAGGAACATCCGTAAAGACCCACTTTGTCCACCACTGCAAATTCCTCTCGAATCATCCAGGGTTGTTTAACCACCGTCATCAGAGGTAGTAGGAGAGCATACTATCCACTACTCCATGAGAGTCCCTTCCAATCATTTGCTAAATCTCTTCTGCCTCAAATTGATTTCCTCACTCACAGTACCATGTGCATTTAGCTAAGCTATTATTTTATGTGCGAGGATTATCCCGGGCAACGTCGGTGGTAATGAGGGATGTTTATGTACGAAAAATGTTTTAACCAGAATGGATATTTCATAGAATTTATAGCGGGATATAGCTTATTTCGGGTTGAGAATACGGATATTATGTTGTGTAACCACGATGATGGTGACAAAGATTAGAACCCTGTATTATGAGAGTGTGTACTCAATGAAGATAATGTATTGTAAAGTTATTGCTTTATACATCAGTCGAAACTTCCTTCGTTCACTTAAATGCTTTCAAAAGTAACTTTTTATTCATCAAGACGATAACGGGTATAGGTGCTTAAAATAGGTAATACAAGAATTTCTAACAATATTCATGGTCACATTTAACGTTGCAAACGGAAAGTAATTCTTGCCACAAAAATTACCAGAAACAAATATTTCGGGGAATAATTTTCTTTCTAATTCCAATTTTACTTTATCTATATTCAATATCCTTATTTCCATTCGGTGAATATGAATTAATCAATTCCAGTCGGTTTTGGAGTATTTTCATACCGAAACAAATATTCCAAATACATTAATTCAAACTAGAGGCATGAAGCGATGTAACGTTATAATTATTAAGTTTGTGAATAAACAGTTTCAAATCATCAGGTACAACAGGATCTCCTTCCAATGCTCAGTTTCTTCACCTCCCCCTTCTACTCCTCAACCACCATCACCACAACATCCCAGGCAGCGCAGCGTCTCGAGGTAATTAGATTGGGCACGTGTTTTCGCAGTGGTGTCCCTTGAGGAAGCGTCCATCTCCAGCCCTTCGGTCTCTCTCAACCGCTGACCCTAGTACCACCTTTATCTTTCGCCACTGACATCACTATTGGATCCTTACCTTTCGTAGCTCTCGTATCACAGTCACTTCCCACAAGCCATAGTACATTTCTCCCATTTCAAGACAAAATCTAAAATGAGATTTAGAACATTTTCATCACTAGTATTTGCTCCCCTTATTTACTTGAGCTTATTCGGAAAAATAATTTTTATCTACCACAAAAATATCTTAAATGTTCGGAATGAAATATCGTATTTTAAACAAATTTTCAATTATCTCAGTTACAAGTCGAATTTTTATGGATGTAATGTTTACATTTTGTTTGCATAATGTATTGAAATTGAAGTGCATCGGTGGCACTATGTAAATTCGTTTATGTTGTGTTGTATGAGAAATAGTCAAATTGATTTTTTTTCCTGTTCTCGTTAAAAAACTCACAGAAGAGAATGACTTTACTTTTGATTTTTTAAAAGTTTTGCTCCGGTTTATGTGGATAGTCATTTTCGATTTAATGCATACGGGAATTTTTCTGAAGCTACTTCTTCTGATATTACTTCTTCTTTTCAGCTTTATTCCCTTTCTCTTATTCAAGGGGTTGGAGATTGAAGTTGAGATGATGCAGTCCTTCTCTAGTAGAAAATAGAAAGATCTCACATTAGCATGACTTGTTAAGATTAAGAAAGAATGTGATAACTTTCGGTCACGTGAAAATGGTGACGAGCCAGGAATCGAAACCGGGACTCCTGCTTTGATCGCATTTCAACCTAGACGTAAACTCCGGATGACCTGAGACACATCCGGGGTCTGGGTGGAAATGGTGTACAATTGTGGAATGCGAACTGGTGGTGTAGAGGTTAACACCCCTGCGAACAAAACAGAACTCCCGGGTTCGATTCCCGGCTTGTCACCATATTCACCTGACCGAAGGTTTTCACACATTCTCCACGTGTAGGATACACGGAAAAAATATATGCTTGAAAACGAATGTTATCAAGCTACTATAATTGTGACTACAATGAAAGAAAGGTGGAATTAAAACGAGTGACAGATCCGAAATTAAATCTATTCAAGTAAAAATAGGAACTATCGAGGAACTGCATTATTTCACCCTAAAAGAATAATGATGGTTTTTGGGATAGCCAGGTTGTGAAGATAATTTAGATACAAGCCTATGGGATTGAATGTATGTGACGACTTCTAGAGTTAAGGGTTGTGAATTACACAGATAACAATAGATTTCGTATATTTCCACGTTAGACGTTTTAAAACAATTTTGAAATTCAGAAAAAATATTTCAAAATCTGATTGAGGAGGTCTATAAATTCAGAAAACTGAAATGCCTATTTTGGTCAAATGAACTACAGAGAGTTCGAAAATATAATCCAAGCAGAACTTCTCGTAACAGTGCGGAAGATGAAATGTCATTTCTAACGTAAATAAATATGAGGATTTTTTTTCATTGAAAATTTTCGACATTTGAAGCTTAATAAAGAATAGTTAGGATTAAAAGTACTGTTGATGTCATTATAGGAAATCCATGCTCTGTTAGGCATAACAATTCGAATGGATTGTCAAGTAAAATAATTTTAATACCTGTTACTTTGTTGATGAGGGACTGAATATTATGATGAATGATGTTTATTTTATTTTCTCGAGGGACGCAATTGAGTTGAGATGGTTGAGAAGAATTTTAATCTAATTGTTATCTTCGACCATCATCGAACTCTCGACTGCAAGTTACAACCATGATGGGGGGAGGAAGGAGGTGTGCGTGGGGCAAACGAAACGGGTTTGGACGATAGAGATGAGATATGGAGTAGAGACAGGTCTTAGACGGGAGAAGAAATGGGACTGGGGAGGAATGAAGTGACGAGGTAGCAGTAGAGGTGGTTTGTGATTTTGGTGTGGATGAAGGGACTGGTGGCGGAGGGGAAGTAAGGTAGGAGAGAAACGAAGCGGTTTGCTCCAGATGGTCATAGGTGTAAAGACTTTACCCTCGGCAGTAATATGGGTTTGCAGATCAACAAACGTGATATTTGTGCCTGATAGGTGCTGTCTTAAAGCGATGTTCACGTTGTTCATTTCGTTGTTTACGTGTAGCATGTTGTTGCGTGGAGGTAGACTAGAAAGTATGATTTTAGTGTGTTGGGAGGTCTCGTTTTAGTTTTTGCCTATATTCACTAGGGTTGAATTGACCTCCCAGATTAATTTCATTCAATCCACCAATAATTATTACTGTGTCCTGCTCTGTGAGTATTCATATTTTAATGTCCAACTCTTTGATAACTTCAGCGGAACGTCAGCACCAGAGGGGTGTGCAAATGGGGGAAATGGGACATTGCTTCTAAAACACTAAACCTATTTAGTGTTAAGGGAGGGGGTGGAGCGAGGGTTTTGGGTTGAACAGGGTGACAACAGTTGGAAGGACGACGAAAATTCTTAACTGTTGTCCAATCACCGTTTATGTTGTTAATGACCTCATCCGTGCTCTCATTTGGGTATCGATATATTACACTATATGTTTTTATGCCTTCTGGAGGTCAGTTTTTTAATTCGTTGAGGTATACGATGGTTTTCATTGTTGAGATTTGGTTAACAACTTACAACAAAAGTAGATGCAAAACAGGAAAACTGACAACTACTAATAAGACGAGTGTTTCTGAAGAGATTATTAATTATTGCAATCAATTAAGAAATTTAGTTAATAGTACTGAAGTATTTTAGCTCATTGATGTTATGGAGACAAAATATAAGTTATGATCCTGTCCTACAATTTACCCCACCTTACAATAACTTAAAAAAGGAATATCAAAGTTGATAAAGTTCGTTTGAGTAGAAGCAGGTCAGGTAACTACGTAATGACTCACATCAGTGATTTCTTCGTATACACATAGTTTTTCACTTCAAATCCGTGTTTTGTATCACATGTAACTTCTGAACTTTTTGGTTAATCATATTTCAACTTCTACTCTGATAAGACTAAAAAATATCATTTTGAAGCTTCATGGTGTCAGGTCACGAATCCGACTTCAATACACGGTTGCTGTTTCAGTAATTATCCCGGCCGCTCTGGACTCACAACTGAATTTCACATCAACTCAGAGGCTTACTTCAAGACGTCACTTCACAAATGACCTCATAAGTTTGAATAATGTAAATTCTATCACTTCAATCTTGTAATCTTTTACTTCTTTCTTGCACTCCGATACAAGTATATTTAACATTATATACCTTTGAGTAGGATGTACTAAGTATTCAGCACATTGTGTCTTCATCAACTACCACAGAAAACTAGATGAAATTGTTTTATATTTTGAAATATCTCTCAATAGTCTTTTTTCGTGGTATAACTGTCATATGGATGTTCTTATATGTATCAAACTTAGGATTCACAACCTGATAAACATATTTAAAGTTTGTAGAAAATTTCGTTTTAATCACTCTGCAAGATTCGAATATATGAGTTAAAGGGAAGTAAATATATAAGCATTTTTGTATCATTGAATTTCTGTAGCAAATTCACATCAGGATATCTCGTGAACCCCTGAGGGGAATTTGGTCATTCAAGATTTAGTACACTCAGAAGTTACCAGGAAACCAGATTGTAAATGGTAATCAATGTTTTTGTTCTACCTGATGTTAGAACCAATATTTGTGTACATAGAATATTAATAAACATATTAGCGAAAACGTATTAGCCGTAACTTGTACTTCTGATGTTTCACTATTTAACTAGCTGATCATTGTAAATTATGCTCATTTATCGCTTCATAATTCTGCTTTATCTTTTATTTATTTGTGTATATTTTTGAAAAAATCGGGGGTATTTTTGTTATTTTGAATTTTATAGTTAAGTGTCTTATTATTTATCGTGAACTGATGTCTGGGGGAAACTATTTCATCTATATCCTTATTCGTCACAACACTAGTTAGTTTTAAACACTTTCATATGCAGTACAAGCTTGTAACAATTATGTTGTTACTGTTGTAATAACTCTATGTGATTGAATATTCACTTTTTACGTGTTGACTGGAAATATATAGGTAAAAGAAAGGAGAAAACTCTGTAGGACGATCCTCCCAGTTGTATTTCAAAATGTATATAATTATTCAGAAAACTCACTTGAAATTATTAATCTCAATGTACTTGTTAATTTGTATCCTTGAATGTCAATTTTGAGTTTTCTGATAAATTTAATTCTGATTGGCTAAAAGAGTGTTTGCAGGCTGCGTCAACTAAAGACTACCGTAAGTTGTTGTTTCTTGTAATCAAATCCATGATAACGTCATTAAATATTTCAAATTTGTTTGTTTTAAACTTGTTCACGTTCAATATGCTTCTTGAGTCGTTCTTTGATGGAAAACTAATTTGAATATTCACGCACTTCTTGATGTGCTTGCGGCTAGAATTTAATGTCTACACTAATCGTCTAAAATAAAATAAAATGAATTAAAATTGATAAGTTCCATTTATGAGCCGACTTGAAGTAATTTATAGTCTTTGGAAGCAATGAGCATTCTTGTCATTTCATTGGCATTAGAGGGACTCATAATTTTGAGTTATGAGCCAGAACGACGAACTGGCAACCCGTAATACACGAATGTAATGCGGATTACCCTTCAGAAAGGATTAGCCTTGACACCTATTAGAACTTTGCCAAGCAAGTGGAATTTGTTTCATATTAGACAATTTCTGGTGCTATTCTTAATATTTTATTGTTTATTCTTTGTTAAATAAACCATACGAACATATTTGGTCTGGTCACAATATTTATTTGACATTTTGCTTCCCACAACGTTTGTTCTTGATTTGATTGTTTTTCTTTTCTTTTCTCAACTGAGTACGCCTTATTTGTTGTACTTTTCTGAGAATAGTTTCAGTGTTCACTATTTTTGACCTCCTACTTGTTTCATAAATTTTGTATTCCCCTAGTAATTCTATTAGTTGAAGAGCTTTATGTTGCTCATTAATGGTCAGAGAGTTTTCGACACCATACTGGTTTTTGACACTTATACAAGAGATTGCATTTTTATTATACGTCACAGAAATATTTGTGATCTGTAGTGTGCATTTTCGTGTGGGCTTTTGTTTTAAAGAAAAATCTCTTTCTTTTCTGTCCTAGGGAATACGCCGTCCTAGGGAATAAAAACAAATTAAACTAAGTAAAAAGATTTGTTTCTTACTGTAAAAAAACATTGTTTTTATCATAGAATTTGGATATCATCACAAGTTATCGTATGGATTTTTTAAAATTCGTATCAGAAATTACATATAAATATTCCTATAATTTCTGAACTTTATAGAGTGGCGTAAATAACTCAAAGCTCATTGGTATGAAGTGTTGTGTATTGTCTATAGTAATTTCAAGAATTAATTTCAATAATTTCAAGAATTCAAGAATTATAAAAAAACAATTGTATAAAATAAGATTCAATAACCTAAAGGTTAATTCTAGTGATATTAATAAAGAATAAATAAATTACTTCTACTAGTAATATATTTATCCCAGATATAACCCTTTGGCTGTAATAGTGCAACATAAAACAACATGCTCAGAGAGTAATATTACAAAAATCTTTCTTTAGATAACAATAAATACAACAAAAATAACAAATCACTTTTATTAAGATCTCAAAATGAAATTGAGTCTTATTCACACATTTTGACGAAGTTAATCACACAATAAAACATCACATTTCATACATGGGAAATTTAAGTAATTTACCAAAACAAGAAAAATATTCCAGAATAAATTACAGAACAAAAATTAATACTGCATTTAATTGAGTATTTCTCATTCTCTCAGATATCAGTTTAATAATTTTCTCTGATTACCTTATTTCCTTAACCTTTTATATTTTTTTTCTTTTTTCTTTCTTTCCCCCTTTTTTCATTCGTCTCTCCCTCCTTCTTTTCTTTCTTTCTTGTTTTCCTTCCTGAACACTTATATAAATTCAAAGAACATAATTATAATTCATTCACGTTAATTTCAAGAGAGTACCCCTTTTATTCTTCATAAATACAGAATTAATTTGATACACACATAATAATAATAATAATCATCATCATCATCATCATCATTCTTCAATTAAAATGTTAGCAGCGATATTCAGTATTANATGGTAATTTAGATGCATTCTTTACGAGTATATAACTTTTTGCGAACCAACATGGATATTTATATTTGTGAAGATAAACATATTAATTAGACATTAAGCGTAATATACACAGTAAATTAAATTAGCAGCGACTCATTGACAAGATACATAGAAATTTAAATATGAAGTTATTGTAACTAGTTGGGCTCAGCATTCAAGATTCAGGGTCATATTTTAAGAACTTGTTATTTTAAATCTAGAAATCTCCTCTAATTAACATAATTTTTTACCATCAATACAATAGAGAATTTCGTATTTTCAGAAGGCGTTGAACAAAAATATGAAATTATGCGAATGAGCTGTTTCATTGGAATATTTATGTGACTTATGCGGGGTATTTAAATGGCGTTCTACTTTTTGGTGCATATGGTATAAATAAATAAAAGCATATACGCATCAATTAAGATGTGTTGTTCGTTGTAGATCCAAGTGTTTTTCGAAGATTTTATATTATTTGCACTTACTGATTAATAGCAAGATATGTATCAAAAATATTAGATTACGAAAGAACAATTTAAAAAACGGATATCAAAACACTCTCACAAAATGGAAAGCACTGATATATCCATAGGTGGTATTAATTCAAACACAATATTTAGTCGCATTTAACTTATAAAACCCTATTCTCAAACTCAATAATGTTACTAAATGTAGTTTTGATCTGAACAAACACAATTTAAAAAACACATTACTTTTATTTCAATTTCAGAATTTTTTGCTAGATTTATGCTGGTCACCAAAACTGAAACTTTCGTTATTTAATTCAGTAGGATTTTATATTTTATAACCTGAAATATCTCAACTTTAGAATACATCGATCGAGAAGACGAACATAATTATGGAGGGAGATCGCAATGACAAATTTACTATCAGTCATTTGTTATATTCGTTTAGAAATATTGTTTCGACACACTCAATATTAGATCCCAATCTAAATCATATACCTTATTGATTTTCGGTCAGAATGTTAAAAAAGGAAAGAAAGAAGAAAAGAAAGAAATTATAAAAGGTAAAGGAAAGAAATAAATGATTCAGTTGATATCTGCCTTCTTTCAGAAGAAGGGAATGAAAATACTTTCGTTTATAAGGTGAGATTAATGTAATTTAACCATCTTCCCCAAAATATTGTATTGTTGGGTGATCAAAATTCAAATACAAATTCAAGTCACTATTACAGCAGAGAAGTTGTGGAATTTGTACTTTAAACAACTTACCAACATACAACCTATCAAATAATTTCTTATTATATCACGCTTTTCAGTACATAAAAGAGGAAAATAAAATGTAAAAATCATGCTATTCTTTCATCCAACAGAAGTGTTTGCAAGGAAAGGAAGTAATTCATGGCCAAACTCACAAGATGATTCTATTTATATATTATTTTTTTTTTGGTGGGGCTTTAGGGCTCGTCAACATCGAAGGTCATTAGAGCCCTTGCAAGTAGGGAAAAATGCAGTTTCGCACCATAGAGAAGAGACGTAATGACTCTTCCCCGTGTGTGGGACTCGCCGAATATCTCGACCATACCCACTAAAAAACCCTCCTGAAATCAACAAATATATAAATAGAAAGATGAAAGAAAAGAAAAGAAAACAGAATACCAATAAACTATTTCGCAAAAAAGGAAAACAATTTTCTAAATATCATATTTTTGAATTACAGAAACGAACGATGAAAACAAAGAATGCAGTAAAGATGAAAATGGAATGAAAATCTTAAACCCTCCCGAGAACTTGTGGGAGGAGCCCCGATCCACTCACAAAATTCAATAGTTTATTAACATTAACCGTTTCATTCCCGAGAATGGTTGGTAAATCTGCAGCCAGACCAATTTGTCTCCGTATACTTGAGTATCTTCTGCAATCAGTTAGTAGATGACGCACTGTCAGAGAACAGCTACACTCCTCACAAATGGGTTCATCATCAAGTAGTAAGAGATACCTATGAGTGAGAGGACAATGTCCTATGCGCAGGCGGGTCAGCAAGACCTCGTCGCGCCGGGCTGGCCTACAGGAACTGCTCCATGACTTAACACATGATTTGATAAGTCGGAGCTTATTCCTTTCAACAGCTAACCACTCATTGCTCCATTCACTGAGAATCCTTATCTTGACGAAATTTAGTAGGTCTCGTTTTGGAATCGTGGAGAAATCCACGCGATTCCTGAGGCATGCCGCCTTTGCGGAAACGTCTGCTTTCTCATTTCCACTGATACCCACGTGTCCAGGAACCCAGCAAAACATTATGTTCTTTCCGTCACTTTGCAGTGTGAAAAGTACATCCTGGATGTTCTGGATCAGCTTATCAGCTGCATACATGTTCTGGATTGCTTGGAGGGCACTCAGAGAATCAGAAAAAATCAGGAAATGTGATCCGCGGGAGCACTTTGTAGTTCGCAATGCTCGCAATATGGCGTAGCACTCAGCAGTGTAAACACTGCACAAGTCGCCTAGACGGTAGCCACTGGTCTCACGGGGAAATACCACGGAGCAGCCGACACCATCAGCCTGCTTCGACCCGTCGGTAAACACAGGGATACGGTCCCGGTATTTGTAGAGGATTAGCTGAAAGTATATCCTCAACATCGGACCTGGAGTGTTCTTTTTCTCATGATGCAGAAGATCGAAAATAATCTTCGGCTTGTGCAAAGCCCAAGGGGGAGACTTACTAAAACCTTTAACAGTAATAGTGCCTGTTTGTTGGAGTTGGTTTCCAACAACATGGTACCATTCCGCAACCTTTTGATGTTTTTCAAAGTACCACATATTCCTTGCAGCCCTTTATAAATGTAAAAGGGAGAAACTTTTTCCAAAGTTCCTTCCTTTCTTTTCATGATTATAAAAACATTCTGGTAAGGAATGCTCTGTAAATCTTTGGTTTCTGAAGCGGGAGGGCTGGAAACCCTCGGCCGCTTCGAAGATCCTGAGGCGGAATACTTACCCTGCGGCTCGCCCACTCCGCAAGGCAGGGGAATTGATGAATCAG
>NNCF01126328.1:104305-143238 GCA_002313205.1 Laupala kohalensis
GCGTAACACACCTTGAGGTTGAGGGGTTTTTTATAGAGGTTTAATCCTTCCTCGCGACCCGGCCAATGAAGGCAAGATCTCCGCCCTTCAAAACAAGCAACTTTCCACCATCGCGCCAATGGTGGTCGCTGAAGCATGTCCAAAGGTTACGGTGTCCGAGGACTGGTGGCGCAGTACCAGTTCCCAGCTCGAGGCCGTGGGTTCGCCAATCCCATACTCAGTCGAAACTGAGTTCCCTGCGGGGGAAAGAAGAAAAAAGAGAAGAAGAAGAAAGAAGAAGAGGAAAGTGAAAGATACCCTAGCTCTAATAGCGTCGGGATCGAAAAGAACAAGAGGTGACCAAGGAAGGTCAGAAAAGAGAGAGGAAGGAGCGTGGCACAAGTAAGTGGAAGTAATGCCAGACTCAGCTCGGGGCCCCGTGTTCGCCAAACACATACTTACCAGATGTAAGCCCCCTGGGAGGAGGAAGAAAAGAAGAAATGGAGGAAAGAGAAGAAGAGGAAAATGAAAGATACCCTAGCCCTAATGGCGTCGGGATCGAAAAGAACAAGAGGTGACCAAGGGAGGTCAGGAAAGAGAAAGGAAGGAGCCTCGCACAAGTAAGTGGAAGTAATGCCAGACTCAGCTCGGGGCCCCGTGTTCGCCAAACACATACTTACTAGATGTGTGTCCCCTGGGGGGGATTCTATTTATAGAATGATCAATAAAAAGGGACATGCTAACAAGTGTAAATTAAAAATGATATACTAGCTTAGTGTCCGCGGTTTTGCTCATGTGAATTTTCAAATATGTTGCAACTTCATTCTTTGTCATATTCACATTGATATCCAATAAACATTTAATTCAATGGTTGTTGTACATTTGATAGTATTGGTAGCTCTCCTCTGTTTCTTATTTTCACAGATGTAATTAAGAAAACGTTTTTAGAAAATATCAATTTCTCATTTCACACTATTTTACCCTCTTAAGGGTGAATTTTCGTAATATGCTGTCTTAAAGAACATTTTTCATAATTTTTCAATCCCCATCTGTAGGGATATCGAGCATCTCATGTGACCTCAATGGAAACAATATTATTGGAAATTATTCATCTCAGAAGACACAAAAACCGTGGACCTAATATTAGTTTTTGCGTTATTTTTACGTCTCGCCCATCCCACCCCTGCTCTAAGAATACCGTACCCCTATGTATCTAGACTTGGACTTAACTGCATTGGAAGTCGTTGAGATATTTAAACACTGAATCCGATGCATTTTCATTGTTTCTATATTTCAAAATTTAACTATTTTCATTTTTTAAATAAGCTTTCAAGTATTTTTATCAACAAACTCATATCCACCCCACTCCAAGGGGTATTATTGATGACTTCCTTCCATGAGGGTTGAAAATACTTTGCACGATATTACGATTTACTATCAACACAGCGACGGCGAAAAATTATGGACTCGTACCCGATTCGATCTATCAAGCTCGGTAATCATTCATGATATACCCTTCCCAAGCGGTGATGGGTTTTATATGGGCTGATTGTGGACTTTGACATCTTCAATAATGTCACTGCTAATTCCAGCGGACCCGAAAACTACGATCTCAACAGATCGGTCACCTTCGATTACTTTTACATTTTACTCATTCTCAACCCCATCACAATGGTTGATCGCGTACGTATGTGGCGATGAAAGAGTCACTTCACATCAGCGGTTCCAATAGTGATTTATTCAACACCAATATCGGTCGTTTTTTCATTAATTCTATCTGTTTTCATTACGAACCCCACTCAAAGGTTCTAGAGGTATGGTATCTGTAATGTGGAATAATTGTAAACTTCCGAAGCGTTGAACGCTTCCTTATTCTATTTAACGGCACTTAAAACTATTGTTTCATATGTAATGTCGAAATTTTTATAATTGTTATATCCTTTTGTTCTCACCCCTTTCCTAAACGTTCCGGGGAAACCTTTACCCCATAGTGCTTGTTCTAAGGTAGTCAGTCGTCTATGTATCACGTTTGGTAGAAATTGCCCAGACACTTCAGAATTATAGTGAGTGTTTCGAAAATGATGACGCATGATTCGTATCATGCTCACCTGCAATTGAGCAAGCGCTTCTTGTCTCCAGGTGAGATACGCGCCTGCGCTGTGCGTCAGAGGTAAATCTCCCGCCTTGAAGATATATTAATTCTTTAGTTCCCTTCCAAACAAGGAAGATGAATGACCTAGAGCGGTCACATACTTTTCCCTCTTAAAGGGTAGTACCGACGAACGCATCCAGATTTCGGTAGTGACCGGATGCAAGAAATCCGGTCTCTCACGCAAAGGTTCTGAATTACGCCACGGCTGCGCGCGTCTACCCGACTTTCATTTGTTTTTTAAATGGGTGCTGTTCTGATTCGCGAAACAATTACTTGTTTCACTTGTATGATATTATATTATACGTTTTAAGTCTGCTGTCGTATGAGAAGCCGACCTTTTAGAAAGGAAATAAGTATTGTATCATATCTCATTGTTTTATGCTTATAATTCTTGTTGAACCATTTATCTTTTATTCGAATTCTTTATACTGTGAATTATTTCTTACTAGAATATTGTTGGCTAAGCCAAATGTAATCTTCTCGACAATGAACTCCTGTTTTGTTATAAGCACCAATCAAATTAATTCTACTTCAACAATAGGTGTTTATCTCATTGGAGTAATCATATTTCCTTCGTTGATTCTTGTGAAACATTTGCTTCAGGATAACCAGCAGCGGCAGTGTGTGGAGAAGCGGTCGAGAAGTTAATTTTTTCTGTGTGTGTTGTCTGCAAGGAGGTGCTGCTTGCTTCTAGTTTTCAGTCTTCAAGTTATTACTCTGTGTTTGTGTGTGTACAGTGAGATACATACATAAAACATGTAAACCTCCATTTCGCCCATTAAGTGGATGTCGAAACCCTAAAAGAAACTATCTGCCAAATTTCAAGTTTGTCGACTTTGTAGTTCCTGATATTTCATGATTAGTCATTTATTCAGTCAGTGGTATTTCGCTTTTATACAGAGGGGATTTTAAACAAAATCAAATATGAGATTTTTCCTGAAAAAATGCGATGTTGTTAGGACAATAAACAATACATAACACAAACATAAAACTCCAACACACACCTTGGGTCCACAGCCAACCCCACTCTGCTGAGAATTAACCAGAAAGATTAAAGAAGAATCAATAAAAATATAGCTTATTGTTGAGGTAAAAATGTGATTGGATGTAAAAAAAAACTCTTTCATTGTCTGGATGACTTTTTATTTGTTAAGTCAATAATTCACTGAATTTTTAAGTAAAATTCACACTATTAAATAATGCAATAGTTATTCGTTTATTCAGCATGGAAAAAATGACTAAAATATTATGAAAATACAATGCTTATTTTACTTTTCTCTAGTCCAGACACCAGCTGTTACTGCTCTTTCGTTTCTCTCTGTAGTCAGGGCGTGTGACTTGAGTGACACACAAGTAACGCGCTCTATCAGAGAAACTGGGTAAGTAATCTTTTCAACTGTCCGTCACGGGAGCTACCCTTGGCTCTTCGGCTCAGTACCGAGGGGAACTTATCAGAAAATAAATACTATATCATTAAGAGGCAACCTCGATTCTGATAATACTGCGCAGGCTCGAGGACACACCTGTATGCATCAGGTGATTATCCCCGAGCTGAGTCTGGCATTGTTTCCACTTACTTGTGCTAAGCTCCTTCCTTTCTCTTTTCTGACCTTCTTTTGTCACCCCTTGTTCTTTTCGACCCCGACGCTATTAAAGCTAAGGTATCTTTTATTTTCCTCATTTTTTTCATCCCAGTCATTTTTGGTCCTACCCCTCATTTTTTGTCCCCCCTCTTTTGTTTGTCCTCAATGTTTTGATATTTGGTTTTGAGATATGTTTTGGTATGTTGTAAATGTTGTAAATCAGGAGGGTTTTTAGTGGGTGTGGTTGATTCATTCGGCGAGTCCCACACACGGGGAGAGTCATGTTGGTTCTCCCTAGTGCGTAACTGCATTTTCCCTACCTGTACAAATTTTTAGGGCTCCAATGACCGTTGCTGTCGACATGAACCGTAAAGTCCCACAAAAAATATATGAGTGTATTACTATATTTAAGTTTTTTTGGTAATATTTTCATGATAAGTAAAGTCATATACGTAGATGGCTTAAGAAGACTGTCTGTTGAAATGGTTCCGTCAGATATGTGAGATTTTTATGAAGCTTTGTCTTTATTTCTCATTAACATTACAACTTTTTAATATGGGTCGAATTCGTTGCTGTACAAGCGAATGCATGCGGGAATAAGAACTCAAAAAGTTCTAGAAATAATTGTTAATTAGTATCATATGTTATAAGTTCAGAGCATATGGAAAGCTGAAGTACAAATAGATAGTGGCCATAGAATAGTAATAAGTTCTGTTTGTTGCAAATTAAAAAATAAAAGTGGTAGCTTAAATAAAGTTATTAAAAGTAATGTTGATTCTTGGAAGATCTCAGCCCCAAAGAATCAATTTATTGACATGCTATAGAGTATACGTCTGTTTGGTAGTTGTGTATATACGGATATTTAAACTAAACCGTTTGCATATACCAAGTGTGCGACTTAAAAATTAGGAGGAAGATATGTGGTGCCCTCCCTGAGGAATCGAATGGAAATACATAGGTGAAGAACGAGAAGAGTTCAAGTTACAACATAAATATTGCAGATTAGGAGGATATCTTTAGGTTTCTGATAAATAAGAAGAGCACGAGCCCATATGCAAAAGTATAGGGGAATAAAGTAAATATAAGCGGCCATATTGAAAAATCTCGAACTAAAGGGAAACTTACAAATAACAAGAGGGGGTCGTAACTTTTGAACGGGTTGGAATATTGAACTGAAATAAACAGAATTGTACACATAAAAATAGAGTAAATAACATAGAAGACAAAATCAGAAATATTAATAAAAAGCACGTTTTTGAACAATTAAAATTGGGAAATTTAAACATTGAAAAATTTGCTTGGGAAATGAAAGATCGAGTATCATGAATCGTGAATCGTGAATTCAACACGATATAAATATTGTTAAATTATTAAAGGGATATAGAGAAACTGGATGCTGCCATCTTGAAAAAGGATACAAACAGGGGTAAATTGAGGTGAGGTTGAAACGTACACAAAGAATACCGTTTAAGGTAAAAACAGGATTAAGTAATGAAAGTTAAAGAATGAGTGGAATAGGACATGACTTCAAGAGTAGTGACAGTGACTGGGAAGCGTGTGAGGACCAGAACACGAAAAAAACTAGTTTTCAAGAGACCAGAAGCGAAAGGAAAATAGGAAGCGAGCCAGAATGAGGAAACAAGTTGACAAGTAAATGGATGTATTTAGGGGTGATTCGTTTGCGAAGATGAAAGTTAGTGTTCAAGATATATTCACGGATAATTTATTTTGTGACATAACACACTATAGCAGGTTCATATCATTTTTTTAAAATATTGTGATGAACAACACCTCCCCTCCATTCCAGAGTTAAACTTTGTCATTCACACAATCGTGTACTGAATATAGTCACCATACGAATTATAAACGCAGAATAAAAAAATACGTTTATTTTTAAATTTGCTTTTTATCTTTCACGATTTGTTGCACATGCAAATATTTAACTTATAAACAAAGAAATAAAAATTTACCCAACTATTTGTTGAAAATGTCGTATCGTGTGTTCATGTAGTTTTCGAAATCGTGTGAATCGTGAAGGACGAAGAGGATAGTTTACTATCAGGAAATATGAATAGAGTGATTTTGCACCATTTATGTAATTTTTTTTCTCGAAGTTCCTTTTATTTCTATGAATTCTCACACTGACTCATGGTGAGCTGGAAGTGGATTTCATGTACAAACATTTTACTCGTAGACGAACGGTATCAATACCATGGAAATGAATGCCTTAGAGGTCTTAATTTTCAGTTTTAGTAGCAATCCCTTAAACTGAGGTTCTAAGGGTTCTAAGGAATTGTTAGACATTTTCTCTTTATGTTGTTATTTTATTGAGAATTGGTTGATAGTTGAAACAAATCTTTCATTAATTGTAGATTCCATTTTTTTCAAAATATTTCTTATATTGTTCACTATGCTTACAGTGGAATTATGTACAATAATACAACATGGAATCCAGAAGTAAACTTTTGACTTAGTTTTTAATTTTTATGACTAAATGGTATGGTATATTTCGATTATCAAACATGTATCCGGTTTTCTCTGCTTTAAAGTCCTTGGAAGGTTTACATCCTCCGGCTCCTACGCTCTTTCTTTTTGTTCTTCCTATTTTCCAAACATCGTACTCCATTCTCGGCCTTATCCAACTGTTCTTTTGTTCCTTACATCGTAAAACTACTGTTACGTTATTCCTTTGGTTTTATGTGACAGCATCTCGTTTGATATCAGACCCTGACACTTACAGAGGATCTGTTTTATCACTTCAACATAAGGCGTGTTCCGTGACGAATCACACATTTCATGCTTATCTGATGCTTCGCAACCTTACTTTCCTTTCGCTTCACATATCTCTCTATTCCTTTTATCTCACTTCTTCATTTCTCTTTGGGTTGTCGTTCCCCTTAGTCAACGTTTCCAGATATTCAATCATAAGTAATGAAATAACAAACAATTTAATTTAATTCACACGTTTTATACCTATCTGTTATATAATTAAAAAAAGTAGAAACGGTTTTGGGAAGTAATTTATTCATCTACCAGGAGAACAGGAAGTTTGAATTTGTCTCTTTCCGGTAGTTTAATACAATTCCACAAAGTTGATGAATAGATATTTCCGCACCAAAACCCAACCTCCATGGCGACGCCTTCGATCAATGAATTGATATTACCCGCATAGAGTTGTCACGAACAATGCGTGAATTCCTGTTCTCGACCAACGTATAAAAATTTCAAATAGCTTGCGCGTTCGTCCAGACCGTTTCACAAAATTTCAGTTATAAGTGCGGCGATAATCCGTCAAATGGTCTTTTGATATACCGGACATCCAAACTTCCATCCTGATATATTAGATATTGTTAAGGAAAGTAATTTTATTTTAAGTTAAAAGGGTTCGCGTGAGGCACAAAAGAACCTGCTAATTTTCTGTAAAACGACTTGTGCTCATTTGTGCGAGAACTATTGAGAATTCATGTAGCAGGTTTCGAGTGTCGGTCTGAGTTGCTCGTTGAGGTGGATAAGTTTGTGCAACTAAACTATTTGCTCACCATCACAATTTAAAGTCCCATGGCCGTTGTAGTTGACTTTTATACTGTGTATTTTTTCTGTGTATAAAGAAAATATATTTCTCAATTTCACAATATAACATTACAACCACGGACCTTGCTTCAAGGACAATAATAATAAAAGAAAGTAAAAGATAGCAAATTAAGTGATGTTTATACAAGATAAAAAAGCTCACGTAGTATGTAGTAAGTCTGAAAGGTCAAACGGGCGGAACGTCCAAGTGGCAGCCAACATGAAGGAAACCTCTCATCTCCAGACGTGCCGCTCCCGTCTGTGCAACCAAGCTTTTCTCTGTCTCTCAAACACCCGCCCAAAGCTTCCTTTTCTCCAGGGAATTCCCCCTTCACTTTTGCCAACTTTCGCGGAAGAGTTGGCGTGGGTTAAAACTCTTTTCCAAGCGCTAGGGAGCCGCACCCGCGATTGGTGTCGATTCGAATTAGCAACAAGTTGCGGAAATCTCGTTTCGTTTCGGAAAACAGGTGCGCTTAGATTTTATTGAGGACACTTTTATCGAGGCATTTTATAATACTCTTTAATCTTCGTAAATCACGTGGATTTGTGTTAGTGTTGCGTGTGAAATAGGCAGTTGTTCACGTCTGGTGCAGGCGTCTCGTTGTTTGTCCGGATTGGCAAAAAAATTAGGCGCCGTTTGGCCCATTTATTTGTTTGCCACCAACTTTGTCAGGCTTTTACGCTTAGCGAGTAAAATATCAGGATGTGCACTTCTTTACGTTTATTTGTTTCATCAGAGAAGTTTGGGTAAATAATTTGATGCAGATGTTACTCAACTAAATTCAATAATAGTTCAATTAAGCGAGAATGAGAAAATGCTTATGTATTGAGATTCAATTAATTATTAGCAATAATTATTAATTGAATTCCATTATGTATGTATGTATGATCAATTTTCTCCCTGCAGAACTCCGGGTTCTTCAGTCTATTCAACCTACTAGGATACATCTAATAGATCCCATATAAAAATAGTAATTATCTTAATTTGTATTATTCATTTCTTTTGTACACAAATATGAAACTACTACTATTGCCAGAGTCACAATGCCACATACTTATTATATCTTATATTAATAAATTATACTACAATTCCTTAGAATTAAAATAATCACATTGGTAAAATGACTTAAAATGTTAAAATAAATTGGTGATTGATTTTTATATAGTATATTCTAGCTGTTTCCCTCGTAAGGTCAAGTTAAAATTTTTATGGATGACAGATATTAAGTTTATTATCAGTATAAAGATTCACTTCTTCATAATTTGTTATATCAACGCACTGGCCATATTCTTGCATGAATATATCAAGTAATGTTCATGCAGTTCTCTTTTATTGAAAATGTAAAAAAAAACAGTCTTAACTATCGATTATTTTCTATAAATCTCTGACATTACTACCAGTTGAAAAGACGTTTATTGTAAACCATGGTATTTATTCCAATAATCTATACAAAGGAAGGACTTGAGACATCATAAATATCTTAAAAAATTAATAAACAATTTTATAATTGCCTGGTTTACATATCAATAAAATCCAATTTTCCTGCCTCTATTATAAATTTTACGAAGATGAATTTCGATTTTACTGATCATTAAGGAAGTATTTCAATTTGTCTAAAATGCTGAAGAATCTGATATATTTCCTTTATAAATCGTCATACCTTGTTTTCAAACAAAAAATCCATTCTATACTTACTAATATATAAATGCGTAACGCGAAAGTGTGTCTAATTGATACCTGACCACGACTAAACTACAGCACCAATCGTGATGAAATTTGGCAAAGAGAGAGTTTAGATGTCCAGGATGAGCATAGGCTAACTTCTACTTTTAAAATGTGTGATAAGAAAGATAGAGATGATTTTTGAGGATTAATATCAATAAAATCGAAAAAAAAGTTGCTATTTTGCTTACGTAGCCTAAATATACATATATAACATGTATGCATGGAAATATTGCTTGTCTTTTAGACGTGAATATACACTTCATTTTAAGAGAGTAATTTAAGAAGAAAAAAATCAATCATAGTCTAATTTAATAGATTATTTGTTTTGTGCATTTAACAAATATAAAAATCGTCTTTAAATAGTAACATTTCGACGAATAATTTAGATTACAAGGACTTTAATGAAATGATGCAGCCGCGACATACCATGGAAAATGAATATTTGACTCGCGAGATGGTGTAGTGTATACAGTCAAGTTTTGTATTAAATTTGTATTATTTTGAATTTGTAAAATTAGAATACTGTACAAACGTTCAAGAAAAACAGTAAGGAAACTTATTTTCATCTTACAATATATATATTTTCTCGAGTAAAGAAAATTAGTCGAAGAGAAATTCGAGGCAACGCCGCGTAATAGGCTAGAATATTATAATACGTTAAGTAAATTTAGATATCATAGAAAATAAGTTTTAGCAATCAAGAAAGTATATCAAATTGTTCGACGGAAAAACAATCTTATATATAGGAATTTTCTTAGTAACTTTCTGAGAGAGTTTAACACATCAATATTTTCGAAGGTTCAATAATTCCCGATATAATCTCATTCAACAAAGGTTTACGACATAGTAGGTAAATGCTCATGAAATATAATTTTGGGGCTTGAACTTTTTTAGGTGATTATCCGTTCGTCAGCAAACCAATAGTCACTTCTATAAAGAAGTGAGTCCCATGAGATTATTTTTTTTCCCCTAATTTTCGAGAATATGAATGAAGGTCGAAGCTAATGTTCATAAATGAAGGCATCCTATCCGACTTGTTTGAGATAGGTGACCACATTTGAACATAGGTCGATATCTCACGTTAGGGAGACTTTGTACCCTTTGCATCACTCAACCATGTCCTCCTCCTGGGTCTCTAAAGCCCGTCTCTTCTCCTCGCTAACACTGCCCTCTCACGCGTATTCTCTGTTCCATTCCCAGAACCGACAGCCGCGTCGCATACAGATTGCGAGTTGGATTTATGCGAATGGAGGCGAGGTGAGGGCGCAGGCCGCGTGCATTCCGTGGCATAGTCTCAGTAGCCGACGATGTCGCCGCCGCCCTTGCCAGTTGACAAATGCTACACGCGCTGCGCCGAGGACGCTGACTGAGAGGACCAAACACGTGACTGATGCGCAATCTCTCATTGAAAGTTGCTGTGATACTATCACTTAGGAAAATTACAAAACGTGATTTGTTACATGCTCTTAATAGTGAAAGTGATGAATGAATTACAAACTTTCAATAAGTGAATGAGCATTAAAACAAATATTTTTGAAAGTAATTCATGAACCGTGGAGTGGAACTGCAAGGACGGTGAAGATGAACTTTACGATACACTTACACAACATTGACGATATCAAAAGAGTTCACTAGGACCAGAAACCAATATAAACCAAAACAACACACAGGATTTTCTCTCTAGTACACGTCTTAAATTTTTAACCTAAACTCAAAATTTATGGATAACAAGATATGAAACAAATTAACTTAAAATTATATTGGCAAAATGATATGGAAATAGAAGAAACATCATCAGAAACACAATCGAGTTATCACCAAAATTTAAAAAAGCGATAGGAGACAGGAATACAATCACTTCATATAATAAATTCCCCAAAAATAAAGGAAGAGAATGCCGTATTAAAATAAAATAAATAAATTCAAAGAAAGTAAAGTGCCGAGAAGAAACGAGTCATTAACTTTCAACTTTTAAGAGAATATTTTTAATATTCAGTGAAAGTCCGCGATTTATGCTTGGCCATATCCTTACATTGAATACTAGTCACAATGAATGTTTTTTAATTGCGATGCAAATCACATCATTCCGATTTAATCATTTACGAAACAATATTGATAAATTAATATTCTCGAGATGAGAGAGGTCTATGAATAAAATTGGAGCCAACCTTAACGTCCAATGAAAATTCAAAGCGTAAAGGTCAAAAGAGATATAATTAGTGAAACTGCAGTCTAGAATTTGCTTCCTCCACCTCCCATCAGCAGACTAACCCTTTTCTCCTCAATATCTCTGCAGTCACTATCTCCGTCGCTTCCTTCATTACATGACGATCCCTACCTCCGGTATCATCACTGCTGCTACCCACACCCATTGCTGTAGTTCTGACGTGGTGTGCTTCAACTCCTGCGATCCGCGTCTTTCTTCGCTCTGCTCCCAGATTACACAGTTCTGCTTCGCGCTGTGCAGTCTTTCCCTTAAGACTGCATTAGCCTCCGTCGCTAACATTTCCGACTACACCCTTCCCCTCACTTCCCGTCGGTTACAATCATCCAGCTCAGACACTAAATGAGGTAATTTCCAGTCGAACATTCATGCTTGGCTTGGTTCGATAAGTTACGTTTATGGAATATTCGAATGAAAATTCTCTGTTCGAGGAAGGAAATTAATGATCATCTAATAATATTATCTTCATTTCCTGAGGAAAATATTCATGATTTTTTCTGTTATTTATTATATAAAATGTGACATTTCTTTGGTTGTAAAGCAAAACGCGTACAAATTATTTGTACATGTGCGATGAATACTGTCACTGAAGTATAATTGGAGCGAGACGACATCCTAACCCAGCAAAAATTTCGTTTTCATTTGAGAAGAGTCTTCGAGGAATATTCATTTTATGATTAATATTTCCATAAAACGCTTCTATTAAAATTCGTGTTCTTCGAATATATAATGCTGACTTCTGGAACGCAATAATTTTTGTCATTGTGCAATACACGAATCGCAATTATCTTTTCATTGTGCAATCTGCAATTTGGAAATTACGAATTTATCACGAAGAATATTTTGTTTTAATCCTTCAAATTACGAATACTACGAAATTTTTATTGTTTCATTAATTCCACAAGAGAATATTGGAGTGTCCCGTCGACATATGGGGCGTGCAGAGCAGAAGTGGCGCTAGTCCGACAATATGGTTTGGAGACAAAGATGAACTATAAAAGCTATTTGTATACTTAAGCTATTTATATACTTAACATATTTATTTGTGATATGGTTACCTAAGTAAGTAAAAACATAATTAATACTGAAAATATTAGATAAAAACTTCACTCTACATTTATAATCTAAATTCTTAATACTTTAGGAATCATTTCCCCTTTTAATGTAGGGTTTTTCAGAATTATATATTGTTTGCAGAAGCGTCTCGTCCATATGTCTATATTCATACTTTCTTTGTTCTCTCATAGTGTAATACTAGAGGAATACCATGAGAATAAAATCAAAGTACTCTGATGCACATCTATAGAGATTTCATTTCTAACTCATTGCATACATTAAACATATAAAGACTGTATACAAGTAACATAAATACAAATAATTATATTAAAAGTACGAAGTATCGAAACTAAATGGGCCTATCTTTGTTCACCTTCATATCTTAACTTTTATAACCTATTTATTAAAAACCGCACCAAGTACATTCAAATATATGCATGTTATAGTTATTTTTCGTGTTTGGTTGAATAATCATCATTACATGATTTATCTTCGACCTATTTAAAACTTTCAGTTTCGATATCTTCATTGCTAAAATTTTCGCTTCATAAAACCATCAATGACATGAACTTTCTTTTGCACAGAAAAAAGGAGAAATTTGTAAGAGCAGTAGGTAAATGCAGTACCCTGACAAGGACAGAAAGAACTATGTATTTACTACTCTCTGTAAAGAACACGTTATGTTGTGATTATCACAAATTTGAATTCTCTGCACCTCTGCTCTGCGCGTCTCATATCATCTCCACAATACATAAAAAAATCACTAAACCATCTCCAGTGGCGGGTCTGGGGAGGGGTACTTCATAGCCTCCAATGGACCTGAGCTCTTAACAAATAAAATTGAAGTTGATAAATGGTATACTTTTGCAAAAGTGTTACCAGATTAATAATTGTTACTATTTAAATTTGTTATTGTAATTAATAATGTAATTTTTAATGTTATTAATAATATAAGATTAATAATATTGATAATACCAGATTAATAAAATTAGTAATACCAGATGAATAAAATTGATAATATCAGATTAATAATGTAGAAGACATTGCCACTTATTTCTACATATTTGCCATAGCAAGACGCTGCAAACCCCCATAGCAAGATGCTGTAGCACGCAAGACGCCAGCCATGATTATACGAAGACAAACGACGGTTGTTTAGACCCAGATACTCTATATCCAAGACCAACACATCTCACAAGGTCACATCAGCATCGGTGTATAAACACTCCTTGGACACAAGGTGCGCACACAACCATGTGGATAACCCAAGGTGAGCATAACTAAATTCAATGGATCAAGTTAGAATAGAACTCTATTAGGAAAGTTCTAGACAGACAAATGCTGGTCCCAACAACTATCACCATAGCGAGATACGTTGTTGATCACAGCGAAGAATTCTCATTCCTCGCAAAGCTAGTCTCCAAGACGCATCGTTCTTCGCTAAGCCTGCGACATCGTTCTTCGTCCAGTCCGTGTACAAGCCACACGCTAGCGCACTGCTAGAAACGCACATTACGAGTTCAATCGCACCTACAACGATGAGATGTACATCCGTCCTGTGACTTCATGCCCAAATAGAACTGCCATTCCAAGACTTCTGCTTCAAAATCACCAGTATTAGTGAGTTACGGCAAAGAACAATTTGAACTCCCTCTTAAGGAATCAGCTGACAAATCATATCTTAACGTGCCCCAGCTGTCGTTCGTCACACAGTTATTTATTTCTATATTTGTTATATGTTAATCGGAAATAAACTTGTCCTGTTTTTCCTTGAAATAACCTGACTATTTATTTTGAGAGGAGATACTCTGTTGTGAAGCAAATTTCAGTACTGAAACTTGTGAAACAATAACATTAATAAATAATTATCATTGTTATTAATAACACCAGATTGTTAATTATTTATTTGATGCATTTTATTTAAAGCTGATATTATAAAATTTGTGTTGTAAAACCGTAATTTGTAAACAAATATGCTCCCTGGTTAACCCCCATCCTTGATTACAGTTTAGATCCGCCACAGACCATCTTCCTAAATTACTCAAAATATCTGAGATTTCAAGGAACCCTAAACTTGCACTTTTACTCTAATTTTTTGTAATATACTGCAATGTATATCCGTCTTGTCTCATAATGTGTCCGAGGATGTTGAGCCCACAATTAAGCACACACAAAAAGCTCGTGTTCCCCGGAGATTGCCCGTCTATATTGCTTCATCACATAGAAATACTTTCCATGTTTCACACTCACCCTCTGGCACTCAAGCAGCCACCACAATCCCCAACTTGCAGTGTTTCATCCATGCCGCACTAACTACATCGCGACCACTGCGTAATTTGTATCAATCCACGCTGCTCGGTCTAGCGCCCGCCGTGGTCTTGGCGGCCTCTTAAGTTTTAATGCGCATGCATTATTTAACGCTCTCGCAGCGCCGTGGTTCGCGCCTACGCTACCATCCTCACTACTCTATCCCCCTCCTCTTTCTCACGCGCGCGTGCAGCCGTATGAATAAGTGAATGTATATACATTTGGAATTAGGCGAGAGGCGCCTCCGCGAGATGACGCCACCGTCGGAAGCTGTTTCCACCGACACACCTCACGTGCCTCGATTTCGCTTTTCATTTATTTTACACAATTTTGGATTTAATTGATTACTACAAATTATTTTACTCCTAAGAATTTGGCAATTTTCTCCATTTAGAAATTTGAGAGATGATACACCTTGACAATGTGAGATGCTTTTCTAATGAAAGCTATTAATTTTTTTCTAATTTTACTTGGTACTTTATTTGATGTGGTGAAGTATTAGCGATATTTTTTTCACTCGTGAACAATTTGTATACACGAAAAATCTCATTGAATACCCTGAATATTCGGTAGAATTTTGAAATCAATGCTTGTGTGACAAGAGTAAAATACAATTTTTTCCCTTTCTAAACCTGTATACAGCGCTAAAATCTTTTTTTTTTTTCTGTGGTTCATTAGTTGTCATGGGTGAAAGAAGATCGACCCAAAATAAACAATGTAAAATGTATTGGTATATGATGAAGCATAGCTCTCGGTAATAGCAGAGGTAAATAATTTACTTAAATAGGGTGAGAAAGAATCGTTATTGATTAGTATTGTTATAATCAGCAATATAAGAGAACGTAAAAAAGATCAATTATGGAAATGAAAATAAGAAAATTGTTTGTGATTATAATGTGTCGATGAATATCTAGTTCGCATAAGTTTAGTTCATTATTTAAACATCAATTATTTTATATTTATTTTTTCATTAAGTAATCATGTTATTCCACATTTTATATTCTTCCAGACGTACGTAACTTCAGGGACGACCTCTACCTCGAACCGACTGAGCCGTCAGATCGCCACAAATGCATTACACTTATATTTTTACAAATTAATTACCCGAAAAAATGTCGAAGAACAGAAAAAAGAACAAATATCGCTAATACCTCACCAAATGAAAATAAGAACATAAAATAAATAAGAAAAACAATTAACACCTTTCACAAGAAAAGTATTTTACATGGTCAAAATATGTTGTCTCTCAAATTTCTTCTTTTTGATGGAATTATTTTCTTTCTTTTCAGCGACTCTTTTATCAATAAATACTTCACTCGCTCTGTCATCCTTTGAAATATGATATAATCCTTAAATTAAATTCGAAACATTTACATTTGTGAATAAAACAAATGTTTTTGTTAATTTTGAAAAAGAGTACTATGACCCCATCATTTATTTACGTTTCTTATTTTGGACAAAATCCTATCATTTAATAATTTAAATTGAACTTATTTTGAAAGAATTAGAATTAAAACAGATCTTACTAGCGAGTTTCTACTAGACTAGCTTAGAAAGGAGCACAATCTAACCCCATACCTAGATCCCAAACTCACTTCACATATTGCGTTAGGGTCAGAATGTCATAACACGAAAAAGTACTTAGAAACTAAAAGAAAGAAATAACTAATTATAAAAAAAACACTTAAATTAACCATTGCAAATAAATGTTATTGCCATTTCCACTGTATTATTTCCTATTATAAAAGTTAATTTTTACAACCGCAAATAATTATACGCTTACGAGGATAAAGCCACTCATCCAAGAGTTGTAAACCCCATAGTGGCATTGCTAGAGATGCACTTCGCATTCCTGGAGAGAACTTGAAACGGGACAGACGTCGTTCCCACCTCACGAGGTTGTGAGACAACCGTCTCATAAGCAAATGAAACCAATTTAATAAAACTCTAGTGCAATCAATAAAAGTATTAAGTACAATTTAGTTAACGACAGTTTAAACTGCGAGTAATTCATCAATTTATTTTAAAACAATTAAATTTGTGTGAAAGTAAATCACGTGTCTGACTTGTTCAGACTGGAACTAACATCTTCAATCGTGGGTTATTCAAGGAAAAATGGTGGAGATTTTGGAAGATCTGACCACCTACACTACGTGTTTTCAACAAAGGAAGCAAATTGGCAATTGGAAGTAGTAAAGTGGTAGTATTAATGAGAGATCTCATAATAAGTCACTCAAACACTACCAAGATCAAAGGTAAATATGATTTAAGATAATGCCATGGATGAACTTTCTTTCTAGTTTTATCATCTAATTTTCTAGTTTTAATGTCTAGGTTTAAGGCTTAATTGTTTAGTACTTTCCATTTGTATCCTTAGATTTTAACAAATCGGGGAATTTTCCACGTGATTCTTCAGAATTTGTTTATAATTTGAAGATTATCATACAACAGCCCATTCCGTTCTCTCGGGGGGTTGGGGGCTGTCATCCCCATGTACCGAAGCTGAGAACCCTGGAACTAAATTTTATATCATTGTTGCTAATGATTCTAGAAACTCGTGGCTAAATGTTTCAGCGAGGGAATCTTGGGGGAAAATTTACACTTTTATAACGTTATAAAACGTATCTCAGCATTCCATTTTATTCACTAAGTAAAGTAAATATGAACCACTACTATCCCTAACCCTCACCCCAACTCCTCGTCGCGTAGCTTGCATACACACTTCAACATCACGACGTACATTTCCCGCCTTCCGTGAAGCTCGCTGCATTCCCCAAGAGTCATATGTCCTGGAAAAATATTAATTGTAAATACGACAGCTACTCTGCTACCATTTATGAGATTAATCTGAAGGCAAATGTTGGAACAACCCGTCAGAGCGCGCCCGAGGCACTGCGTCAACAGTGCTTGAGCACGCACCCGCTAGGTCGCACCACTGCGCTCCCGTCACTGTTTTGAGTTATCAAATCAAACTGAAACGACGGTTGGTTTGCAGAAATCGGTTGAATGCGGCAACTGAAAATGGACGCAAATGTACTGAGAATTTAATTTTGCTATTATTTCAGTAAATTTTAATTGTTTTATTGCATTCTGAGGACCAATGATCTAAAAGACTCTTTTCACTAATAAAGCATTTCCGGAGAAAAGAAACCCATACTTCATACCAAATCTATGTAATCATCAAATTATGATTTCTAATTAATCAATANGCGTGTTCGCCAAACACGTACTTACTAGATGTAAGCCCCCTGGGGGGGTAATTTTAACATCATTACATTTGAATTAACTGTCTCTCATCAGAAATTAAAACAAGTACTAGTCTCAAACATTTTTCGATGTTGCGTTCCTATGAAGTGTATAGAGAAATCTCAAAGACGAACTCATTACGATAGGAACAAAAATAATGAGCAAAATATAACTGAAATGTACTCGGACCACAGATTATTTTATACATTTGCAGAACATACGTTTGTTCTGACACTGAAGACGATGGCTAGCGGTAGAAATGTTCTTTGAATCCGATAATTTTTATTTCAAAATCTTCCTTTAGTAAACTTCTTATGACTTAAATGCTAATTTCGAAAATTTAATCAACTTTTATCTGTATGGAATTGGGAACAGTTTTTATCCAAAACTGCTCGATTGTTTGCTTCTGTAGGTCATTATAGTGTGATATAATGATTGTGATTCTGCATGTACTCATATATGTCGTATATAATGTTGTAGAAATCATCACGGCATTTACTCAATCAAATCTCTGTCATACAGCCATTTTCATCGTATCATGTTTATATTTAATTGTTTTCAAAATGCTAATTTTTCTCTAAGTATGGCAACCTCAGCATTGGAATTCAATGATTTTGTCAGTGGTTTTACCTCCTTTAAGAAAGAAAATGGAATGTAAGCTACTGAGCAGCGAGGAAAGCATTCACTCAAATAAATTTCTTTTTTTTCCGGCAGTAGGAAAACATACTTTTGACGTTTTTCAAAAATAATTTATTTTATTGCTATGACATCCCGGGTTTTCTCACTGAATTAAGAATGGCCTCTTAATAAGTACTAGATTGTCAAGGTTGCTAAGGACTCGCGCGTACGTGCTCTCAGTAAATTAGTACTGGAAAAGGTATTTTAAAGAATTTTGTTCTATGTATAGTTACTGCTAGAAACTAATTGGTGACATCCTGTATGTGTAATTTGAAAGTACTCGGTTCATTTGGGGCGATGGGAGGATCGTAAAACTTGACGTTGAATGAGGAGCCGTTAAGATGCCATCGGTGTTCTATATGTCATTTGTCATGAGAATGTGATGAAAGGGAACAGCAATGTGGACATTGTGCGCGGGGAGGGCATGGTTTTCGAGAGTGCCCAAATAAGGACAAAGATAAAATGTGTGAACTGTTCCGGACAGAAACTTAAATGTGATAATAGTGACATGGATAGGTAATTTCCATAATACCAACAGGAAAAAAGGATACTAGTAATTAATACGGTACATGGCTGTTAACATTTTGCAGCAAAACACACAGAGGAAAATTACTACTTCTGGAAAGCTGGGATCATGCATTATTGGGAATGATATTAACATCGGATGCTGAAGAAAAGGCTTGGAAGAAAATCACAGTGGGATGAACAGGGGATGTCCAGATTACAGGACCGAGCACAGAATTAAAGTGTTCAACAGAATTTGCAGAGAAATGGAACTGGGTACGGGAATTAGGTAGTTATATACGAAAAAAAAAATACACAGAACAAGATAATATATCACGATTGCCAGGATTCATACCATTACAAATGAGAGTAATAACAACAGAGAACTCATGATCAACAATTGTTGTTAATGATACAGAAACTATGATTGTAAGGAAATATACTAAAGGAAAATATTAGACAATAATAAATAGAAAGGTACGTATAGAAGTACTAATATGTAATATGTACATTCATTTACTAATGCGTACTAATACATTCAGTTGAAGTCTTACTTGCAAGTGCTGGATAATTTAATAATGAAATTAAAGACAATTGATATGTATTAACACCAATATTATCTGATATGAATTGACACCAATGCGAGTTCCACGTTGTAGGCTGATATAAAAAGGACAAAATGAGAGAAGATTTTTGAAAACTTTGTAATAGAAAATGGGTTAATTGCACAATATTTATAGTTAGAATACTTTTAATGGATGACGAAAGGAATCAATCATAGACTTAACAGTAATGTCATTACTGTCATAGAGTACGTCTATACACTCTGAAGTTATAGTAGTCATGCCGATTCACACATAAGGTGTATTTAGAATTTTAATAGAAATCAACCCAATATCAATGTTTTTATAATTTGATTAGAATTTTTTAAATAATGAATTTCACAAAATTTTGTTACTAGCATATCAAACTTGGTGTGTATTTTATCTTATATGTTATAGATATGTGCAGTAGGGAAAACTGATGGAATGGAATGAAGACGAGGCTAGATTCTTGGCGTCGAAACGTTGTTATCGTCAACCACTGTGAATGTGAATTTTTAACCATCAAGTGATCATGAAATAAATCAGTTTTGTATCTTATAATGATTGTCTTTATATATATTTGCACATTGAATGGAATATAAATAGATTATATTGACAATCAGAGAGTGAATGACGTAAATTTTAATTAGTAATAATGTTCCACACGTTGTGCCGATAAGTTGCCCTCCAGAGGGAGGTACCAATAAAGAGAACTCTATTACGTAGTAGAATGGCTGTAACAGCCTCCAGACCTTGTTACGACAGACAAGTTTGACAATTTCTGCTCTATCATAATCGTTGAACTGTATTGAATGCATTATGTCAATGATTGGACAATACAATCTATATAACACATATAAAACAGTTTAAAATTCTTTAATATTCAAGTTCAGTATCATTTTCCACCTATATCGTTAATCGTCACTTGCAGTAGAAATTACACGCTGATAGTCCGTGCATATCGTGAGAGTTATGTCATATATTTTTTTGATCAATTAAGTGTTTAGCTACCAATTCGACTCTGGTCTCTATAGCACGAAGTAACTTTGATTATGGTACATGACATGTCGCAACATGACAACTAGCCATTTCTCTTCTGAGAGCGTTTAGTCAGGGAGTGCTCTCCAATGTGAGACACTTCCACTCTGTTTTCAGTTGGTTGCATTTTCACCTTTTCCTTGACGCATTTCCGTCTGCAAACCCGCTATGGAGAGAGTAAAAGTCACTGAAAATCTCTAGTGCACATACATGCATTAACTAGGGGTGACTGTTATATAGGTTACTTTACAGAACAAGTACATTGTTTCGAACTTTTGGACTTCTCCAAGTTTATACTTATCGCCGTTATAGAAAAACAAAGGTATATTTATAAAAAATAATCAAAATTGATTAATGTGTATTGATATCAAATGAGTGCTTACAGTTGCTATGTAAGTAAGCGGGCGAGTGAATTCGAGCTCCGTAAAAGGCATATGGAAATTAAATATCATACTTGAACAGATGGAACAAGACAGAATATCGACGATTGCATACGCGGACGATGTAGCACTTCTGATTGGTGGAAAAAGCCGAAAAGAACTGGAAGACGAAAGTAAGCAAATACTAGAAAGATTCGAGAATGCGTGTACAACTATCAAGCTAAAAATATCACAGACAAAATCAGTAGGCTGGTATAAGTAAGAAAGGAGATAGTCAAAGAGCACCGATAATTAAATTCCCAGAATGGAGATTACGGCTACAAATCACAATTAAATATTTAGGAGTAACCAGTGATGAAAGACGAACATACAGTTTTAAAGAGCATATAGAAGACATGGGGAGAAAGATAAAGATGATAATTTGTGGGCAATTGAGAGTCGGAAAAACTAATAAAACGATAGGAATACAGCAATTACGTATAATGCATAAAGGGGCACTTTCACCTCATACGAGGTATTGTGGAAGTGTATGGCACAGCAGAAGTAAAGCACGACATACAGAAAGATGGATAAGCAGCTACCAAAAAACAAGCTTATTATATTTGAGCGGACTTCACAAGAGTGTGTCAACTAAAGCAATGCAGGTTATATTGGGACTGTTACCCATATACATTGAAATAGATAAGCACTACTTACGCAATAAGATGCGACAAAAAATGAAGGTTTGCGTAGTGGAGAAAGAAATACGGATACAGGATAACGGATGGAAAAAAAAACCCGAAGAGAACTGACGAAGTGTTGGAAAAATTAGATGGATAAAGCACACAAAGGGCGAAATGCATATAGGTTCATTGAAGATGAGACATTTAGCCACAACGACAAAAAGTGGTTCAAACCATCGGGTCTATTACTACAAATAATAACGGATCACGGTGATTTCAACGTATACAAGCAGAAATTAACGTTATAGACACAGGACGCTGTACGTATACGCGGACAGGATAACTAGACTGTGAGACATTTACTACACGACTATGTAGCTTCCTTCTTCTTATTATTTTTCTTCTTCTTATTATTATTATTCATTATTGCTTGTTTCACAACATGAACTATTGCCTTCTCCGAAAAAAAAATTACAATACAACACACTTATCTCTTTACTCTTTGTAAATGTATATGAGTTAATTTCAGCGCCAAATTATTTGGTTTAATTACTGAAGTATAGTACAACTTAAAATTACAAACAGTTTAAATAATTAGTTATAAAATGTTTTATCAGTGTTCTTCTTTCTTGTTTAACACCATATTAATCTCATGCACAACACACGAAATTGCTCCATTGTCCGGAAAGTAAATAATACGTCAGAGGATAGCAAATTATATAATGAAAATTTGATTAAATCCTTTAATTTTAAACAATAAACAACTATATTGCCTTCACCGTTAGTGATCGAATGTTCTACTTCCCTGATATCAGTTGCTCTGTTTCAGAATAACCTTGAATCAGATGCAGAAACGTATTCTCGTTAAATCACGATCGCTAACATTTTTTTTCAAAATTATTTCCTTATGGAATGTAACTGAACTCAGTTTATGTTAGATCATGTGAGAAAATAATTATGAAAATCCTTTGAGTCTTTAGAAAGGTTAGATAGACCAAGTTAATTGTTATACTATTTGTTATTTTGTAAAATTGTTATTTTGTAAAATGATAAAAAATTAACTGAAATTAGAGAAATTAATAAAACTTAAAACATTATTTTGTATCATCGAGGGTGATTTGTGTTTCTTGTTCTCCGAAGTTATCTATGTATTAATGTCTCGGAAAATAGTAACTTTGTTTCCTAGCCTTTGGGTTAGAATATGCGATTGTACAAAAAGTGAAGATCCCAAATCCACAAAGATATTAAGATTGCCATATATCGTAGTTATTTCGGTAAATCTAAATAAATTAGAGACAAAAATGATGAAATGAAAAGTATTTTATTAATTCTAAGTACAAGGGTTGAATGTTATTTTTCTTTTCATAACAAATATTTCCCTATGAAATACATTTAATAAAGAAACATATATCAAAAACAGACATAAAACTTCGAGATGAATACAGAAAAAGAACGAAAAATGAGTGTGATATAAAGTTATAACCAGGTACATGAGACAGAAATAGACAGAATTAACAGATTCGATGAGATGACTACAGAGTGATACAAGAGAATGCTATAAATCGCCTCATGTCTGCAGAACCTTCGATATTATTCACGATTTTTTGAAATATTTGCGTGTCTCATTATCCTCCCCGTTTCTTCTGTGACACCGGATGTTGCCATATACTGTGACATCCACCCTTGCCACTTAACTGTGACAATCTACCGTTGCCACTTAAATATTTACTATGACGTAGTCGCTAGTGCACCTACCACGTCACTAGTAAGGGATTCGTTGTTCTCGCTGCCACCAATCCAGTTTCGCGGATAAATAAACACAGAGTGAATAATTTAACACATTTAATAAAATTAATCTACCTCTGTATCTACAATTTTAACATTTACAATTTATACAAATAGTAAATAACAGTGACTCGCAACTACCTGCGAGGTACAGTTCTCCAGATCACATCTCAGTGATCTGTGGACTCAACTCTGAACATATCAGACGTCTCAGACGCCGTCTCTTCCAACACCTGTCTTTTATTGTCTTCATTCTGTCACGTGACTTGAGAAACTCCCTTTCTCCGGGAATCCTGCTGTCGTCATCTGCTGGCCCACCCTCCGATCAACCGCAGGGGGTGGTAAGCCCAGTGCCCTTCACTAGGCAGCGTACTTTCCCCTGGTGAATAACGACTCTGACCAGAAGGGTTAGTTTTCCAGGAAGTAATTTAAATGCGTGTTTCGCCGACGTCACACTTCCTTCATCACCTACTTGATCGCATTTACTTCCGTGAATATGACAGGTAAAGACATTTGCGTATTTTTTAATAAGAATACCTGAATTTTCGTACCCTAAAATACGGAGGTCATTTCATAAACAATGCACAAATTTGTTTTATTTGTCTGTTTATTGTTTTACTATATCTTTTTACAGTCTTTCAATATAGCTTCCCTGCATTTCAATGACTGAGTCCCAACGTCTGGGAATATTTACAATTTCATCTAATACCCCATCTTTGGTCATCTGATGAATGACTCGGGTACCGTCTGCAGAAGGCTCTTCAAGATCAGAATAACGACGTCCTCTCATGATTGTTTCAGTTTTGGGTAACACTTCGCAACCGTATTTGTGCAACTTATCACTTACGACATTGACGTTGTGCGGGTTTACATTATCATGGAGAATAAGTGACTCAGTCTCGAGGTCGGGTTTTGAGCATTTTCCTGTCAACTTTTTGATTGAATTCACAATATTACATTCCTGTGGGATTTCGTCCACATGGAACTGTCAGTAATAATGATGCCTTTATGATCATAGGTAATACTCATTAGTTGTTTCACTTCTGATTCAACTGGTCGAAACGTTTTTGTCACGGGGAGGATGAATCTCTCAACTCATTGGACCGAGGTTTCAGCTTCAGCTCAAAGTTTCCGACCCATGGTTAATCTGGAGTGATGATTCGATGCAAGAAAGTTTGACATTTAATATTAAATCTATGTTTCAGCAAGGTCACAATGTCCGGACGTTTCTGCTTCTGGTCAGCACGCAAACAATCTGAGCACCCGAGACTGCTGCAGGTTCAATTTCTCCACTACAAATGACGCTGGCGTTGAAATAAGAACACGTGCTTCTTCATGAAGTTTTGAATTACAACTGACGTAAATATCACTATTGACGTGTTCTTCACTCCGCAATCTTTTCAGTCTGTGCTTTGTTTATGAAATCACCCTTGTAGTATCATAAAAAATTGCCCTAGATAGTACTCTAATGATCATTTAATGTAATGATTCTGAATAGTTGGGCTTCCAATGGCACCCGGGATCATTGTGAAAATAATTTTACTTTGGAAGAGAGATGAGGAAAATTATATATCATTTGTAGCATATATATTTCTTCTTTTAGTTATGAAAAATGAAATACAACATTATTTTTGGGATGAAAAATCCTATTTTCCAGAATTAATTCTCAACATTTCTTGTTAATCATAAAATTGAGATTTTACTTTGTGGGGTTTTAAGGGCTCGTCAACGGCAAGGTCATTACAGCCCTTTAGAATTGAGAAGTAAAGTATCCCGTGTGTGGACACTAGAGATATAATACTTCAAGTTATTCAAAGCAGTAATTCAACACTATGGACTTATTTAACGAAATAATATTATTTAACTATTAAATATTACCAACGAACCGAACCTTATAAAGGTATGTTATAAGGTTATTATTGCAAAACATGCGTACTTACTTCATTCGCTCCAATGACAATATTATTGTGTTAAAGAAAACTGTATTTATTGAAATACTTTCTATGATTTGCACCACTTTCAACACCGATGAAATGAAAGAAAATTATTAAAAACTGGTTAGCATAGACTTGAATAGTTAAAATTGTAGTAAAGGAAAAAAATTGATGCAAACTCTACATTTAAAAAAATAAAAGTAAACTGTTCTATTGGATATTATAATTATTTATGATTATTATTGTATTCTATTGGTTCACAAGTTCCGAACTCAACAGCCTTCTGAGGAATATTAATGGTATTTTACGGGAATATTTTAGTTTGCTCGACTTCTCTTGAACTTAAATATATTAAAGCCCAGGTTTTTTTGTGTGATTTTGAGAGTGTGACACAAATATACTTTCCTATTGTTCTCTACTGAAAATGTTACGTTTTACTGAGACCACTGAATTGATGCCTCGAGTTAATGTGTGAAACTGCGAAGGTTACTGCAAATATTTTTCATTGTCAGTTTTTTCTGTTCGATAGTAATACTCAGGAAATCAATTGGATCTCGCAAATTTATTTTTCCTCTGTGCTTACAAAGTAAGACACGAAGTTAATATAGATTTCCTCGATGTACCTTCAAGTTAAACTATTTGGTTACTATCAAGTGCCATATTTTGTCACAGTTTGGAAACCCAGACTGCCACTGCATTAGAGGATTTGTTCACACCATAAAGTTTTAATTTCTGAAGGGCTTCATTATGAGTAAACCTAATGTATTACGTAACCCTATAATTTCTATTACGGAAATAAGAACCTGATGACAATGAGACTTTGAATTCTTGAGATATACATGCATTATATTATACATACACACTTTAAGTTCATTTTAATATATTTTAAGGAGTTTGTTGACTGTACGTACTTAGTAAAATTTAAAATTGAGAAAAGTAGAATTATTGAATTAATTAAATGTATATTGAAATAAGACAACATATTTCAATAATTACATTCATCCTTAATAAATATTACAAATGTTGAATGAGGCAGAATTTAAATGTTCCACTGCTTCAGTATGAACAAAACCTCATTCCCGAAAGAACTGAATTTCGCCTAGATTTTTATGACTGCTTCGTTATTGTAACTTGTTTACTATCTTTTTATGTGTTAGAATCCACGTGGATAATTGGTTTTTCGAGAGAAGATATCAGGTAATTCATTATAGCTATAAAGATTGCATACTGGTTATAAATCGTTATGAATAAAAGAGATAGATTTCTTTGCAATAAAATTTCTTTGTGCCTCTTCTATTTTATTATTATAAGTCTTTTTCTGCACCCCTACCTGTCATACACACACACATACATACATACATACATATATATATATATATATATATATATATATATATATATATATATATATATATATATATATATATATATATATANTACATTTTCTTCAGCGTTTCTTTAAGATTCATCTTAGCAACCATTTCCATTGTGTTAATTATTTCTTCGCAATGCAAATTACTCCGTGTAATGGATATCTCGCTTCCACCTTCCAGAGTCTCTTGGAGTATTGATGCTTCTCGTATCCATTGTAGACAGTTGCAGCTACTATCTCTCTCTTTCGAAATTAATCATTTCTTCCTTGTTTTGTATCAGATCCTTTACCCTCTCCTCTTCAAACTCCTTTCTTCCACATTCTGATTCCGAATTACTTTTTCTATCTTCGGCTACCTGTCACAATCCTCATCGGACCTTTATCACAGCAGTCCATTTCATTCTTTTTTCTCTTGCGATTTCGAAGTGCTGTGTACTGGTCCTTCCACCTCCTCTCTCGCACCTGCTGTCTCTTCGCTTCGTCTGTCTTCCCCCTATTCTACCTACGACTTCGCATCGAACATTTGTTACTTCCGTTTTCTCTCTTATCCTATCGCCTTCTTCACTCCTCGCACATTCCTGGGAACTCCGCTGCGCGGAGCTTCGCTGCTCCGCCGCCGCCGTCACCAAATCCCTGCAGGCGCCGTTCGCGCCCCGGAATAAATGAAGGCGCTGCCGCGTCTGAGCCGTTACGCTTCACGGGGGTGGGTGACAGAGGCGACGGTGGTGGTTGAGGGGCCTACGCAAGGCCGCTGGTGGCGCCAGGGCCGAAGGGAGTTTGCAGTGAAAAGTGGAGGGTCTAAGTGGATACGCAGAACATGAATGCGTTGTGGTAGTGATGAAAAATCGGTTAATGCTAGCCTATAAATACTGACTAGTAAAGAAGTGCACCTACTTGTAGTTCTAACATAACCGTGTGAAGTAAATTTACATTTTTAACTCTAAGGATGAGAACTACGTACTCTCTCTCACACACCTATTTAACATATATTCATATTACATTTCCACAAAGAAATCAGTCCTTAGTTGAAATATCATCAACTTATTAAGTTCTTTCAACTGACAATAGTGGGAAAAATATATATGTTTTGTAAAAAGGTTATGGTGTTTTAAAAGGGTACTTAGATTTTGGGTACCTAATATTGCATAACAAGTATACACATAATTTAGGTTGAATTTAAGAATATATTCATGAGTATGTGATGATATTCGTTTCTGAAGGCGCTGCTGTAAAATTTCCTCTAGGTGTAGCTTCCTCTGGGGTTTTGCTTAATGATTTCCCGCCAACGTAGGTTTCCCCAAATCATGTGAATTCTTAATTTGTATCTCACGAATGAATTATTTTATAAGTAAATATTCGTGTCAAATTGATATGAATCGAATGTCAGAATTAACCTCTCTGTACTAATGTATTCTGTTTTTTTCTGTTGAAAATCACTATGAAGATGTGCATTATCATTTGCATAAGAATATTTGTGAGTATTTGCCACATCGGCGTTCAGCTATCTCTGTCGTATCATCGTGTATATCGAGGCTGTGGAGGTTGACACATTGACCGTGCTGGGTAGTGACAGAAAAAGACGGAACAGAGAATAGTGGGGAAAGCTGTGCCTGCATCTGTTAGATGTACGACTTTGTCTCCAGACAAGGTACCATTCCCTTCCCTCCAATCCCTCGCACTTGGTAACCCCGCGTACTGCAGTAGCATGTACAGAACGCAGAAGCCGAAAGCAGAGCCTGTGCAAGTCAAATAAAACTGGAGAATTGTATTTCGCCATTCATTTATATATCAAGGGTAAGTCAAACAGCCATCCGGGCAAGACAAACGTTTGCGCGCGGCGAAAGCACCTGACCCCATTCCCGTTCTTTGCTCTCAGCATGAACTGCTTTGGCAAAAGAGCTCGCCGAAAGAACACTATGAGGAGTGAAGACCACTACGCAGGGTTATGACGTACTTAACTTCATAATATGTGCATGATTACAATACCTGTAATCTCAAAATATAAAAGAAACAACGAAATTAATTGAAAAATGAGTAAAGCTACTTTATGGAAGCAAACAATTTAATAAGAGGGAATTTGTGAGAATGTAAATGAATTTTCAGATGGAAGACAAACTTTCGGATTGTACTTAAAGAAATGAATGATAATACGTAGATTTTATTTTAAACTAATGTTCTCCCAAATTTTAGAGAGATGTTTATGTAATATGCATACGAGTATCTATATCACTAAATTACTAATGCAGTGATGATCTTTAACATAGAGAAGATACTGAAATAGCGACTTGTAATAAAACGGTGTTATTATTTTAGGAATGCAATAGTATAGGAGAAGAATAATGACAAATACATTTGTAGATGATGATGATAAATAATGACAAATACATTTGTAGTTTTGCCATTCAGACTCTCACACATTTAAAAAAATCGGTTTCATTTCTCAACGAAAATAATTTGTTCTCAGAAAACTAACCTTTACATTATGTGTTCGCACATGAACCAAATGTTCGATGTCAGCAAATGTTTTTAATTTTACTGATGTTAATATTTAGTTTATTTCAAGTGGTAGTTCCTCCAATTTTAAGGGATTATATTCATCTTAGAAATCGTTTAAGCAACCCAACCTCTCTCCTTCCCAATTCCCTTATTCAAGTCCCACGGTAAGGGGAAAGAGCAAGTCTCATGACCTGAACCTCGCCAAAAGGCATTAAATAAATAAATAAATAGCCATAAGTAGGTGAAATATTTTTCTTATTAATTTAAGAAACTACATGTTTTATAATTCTGAATCACCGTTCATCATGTTATATTGGACTTCATCATCCCAATATCGCCTTTTAGCTTCTATGATGACACATAAATCATTAATAATAAACAAAATCACATACATCAACTTGGCATCGCCATAAGTCTAAAATATTTTATACTCCACGGTCAATATTCTTCACGAAATGGAATCGTATAAAAATAAATTCTCTGAAGTAGAAGTTGCTAGTTTGCAAGTGATTGTAAGAAGAGGACCGATGTCATCTTCCCGTATAAATTGCCCTAGTTTGTTGCAGAGGTTCGTTTCTAAAAGTAGATGTTACCTCTCAGGGATTATGATGGAGTTCGAGAACTGTAACTACGAAGTCAGTAGATATTAACTGAAGTTAGCGAGTGGAAACCAACAAGGGAGTGATGGGACCTAAGGGGATGACGTTGTTTAACGATGGCAATTATGAGAGAGTTGCTTCTAAAATTCAATATGGGATTTTTATCATCTAACTGTTCAATTACGTTTTTCTATTTAAAATATACTTTATCAGATATCCAAAAATCTTATAGTTAGCATGCAATATAAAACTATGTTATTATTTTTCTACTTGTTTAAAAATCTGGCGTCAATTCACATGATCATGAAGTGCATCGATGTTAATTCCATACTAGTATATAAATGCGAAAGCGTGTCTGTCTGTCTGTTACTTAATCACGACAAACCACAGAACCGATCGTAATGAAAATTAGCAAGAAGATAGTTAAGATGTCCAGGATGAGCATAGGCTTATTTTTTTATTTTTTTAAATGTGTAAAAAGAGAGGTAGAAAATTATGTTGAAGATAAATGTCGATGAAATTGAGGTGGGTGGGGGGAGGAGGAGGAGCCATATTCACTTAAGCTGCCTATACGGTTAGAGATAGATGACAACTATGAGTGGTTATATCGTTCGCCTCAAAGAGTTCTACAAAAAAGTCCGTGTGAGAATATGTCTATCTACTGAGGTTAACCTAAATTATCGAAAAAAAACCGTATTAAAATACTTTCATTTAAGAGAGTAATTTAAGAAGGAAAAAATCAATCTTCATTAACTTTAATGGGTTCTTTGTTTTGTGCATTTACCAAAGATAATGTCTTTTAATCGTAAAAAAATGGACGAATAGTTTAGATTTTACAAGAGTTTTAAGGTATAGCATTTCTGAACCAACAATGAGAGAATTACTTCTAAAATTCACGAGCCTCCATGCTCGTGTCACTTGCTGCTTTGCGAGTGTTCGGTTCAATATACTATGAAATTCTCTTACATAAAAAATTCTGAAATTTCACAGTTTAAGTAAACACCTGTCACAGTTTAAGTAAGCATCCCTGGCACCCCTTGAGAGGAAAGAGGGGAAAGAGGGGAAAGAGGGGTAAGAGGGGAAAGAGGGGAAAGAGGGGAAAGAGGGTGGGTAGAGAGTGACGTGTGAAAAGAATGGCAAAATCTTATAAAATATTTGAAACCTTAGTTATTGGTGTCGTTGAGATGGATAAAGACGCCCCCAGTGCTTCGTAAGTTCACAATTAGTCCAAATTGGAGATATTAAACCCCTTGCATTCTTGGGTTGCAGGTTTAAATGATATTGATGTTGAATAAATCCATTTTGCGGTCACAGAAGAGATGAGTCTTATTCTCAATGCTCCCTAAGTCCACAATCAATCCCTATGAAGAAATATACTTCATTTGGTTTAGGGATGAAATGCAAACATAATCGAAAATGACTTATATTAGTGTTGAGATCATAGTTTTCGAGGTCGATGAGATTATTACTAACATTATCGAAGACTCCAAAGTCTGGAATCAGCTCGCATACTCCATTCACCCTGGTAAGGGTTGATATATACAAATAATCTAAAATTATAGATATCAGTGACGAGTTCATAGTTTTTAGCGTTACTGAATTGATTGTAAAATCTTGTAATCGTATAAGGCTATATTCAGCCTCCATTGGAAATAATACTCTCCTAGCATCCCCGTAGTAAGGGACGGGAATGGGTTGATATCTAAAAATAATCGAATGTTAGCAATATAAGTGTGGCGATCAAAGGTTTAGGGGTCTCTGAGATTATTAATGATATTTTCGATGCTGCTTAAATCCACTATCAACCCTATAAACCCCAGCATCTCAAGGAAGGGTAAACATTTAAAGGGTGTGACGTTCAGAATATTCGGTTTCGCTGTTATGAATGGTATCACCCCTATGAGAAAGACTAAATCTGGATACTTATTCCAGAATTCACGCGAGCAAAGCTGCTGGCACTCAGCTAGTATATTATTGTATGCATCATTAATATGGACGATCAGACGTAAAATTGATTTTAATTATCATTATAATTGACATTTCTTTTTTGGCGTTTTATATATTCAACCCTAGTATTGTAAAATTTCACAACTTAGCCCTTTATTTATCTGAGAGTAATATCTCTCTAAAATTCATTGTTATTCCCGAGCAGGAGAGGTTGTTGAAAACAGATTTGAATTACAATTCCGGGGAGCGTTTACTCAAGGATTTGATTTACCAAGGAATGCAACGTTATCATAAATCAACGCATTGTAATATTTCACCTACATTTGCTGTTGAAGTTACGTTAATTAATGTGGAGCATCTTGAAGGGAATATAACCTTTCATTTCTGCAGTGAACTTTCAAATTTCATTATTCTTCAACGTGAAAATTCAACACGAATCTAAGTGGAGAGGAAATGTAAACATACCTTCATTTTGACTTCATTAATATACGTGGAATGGCTACTCCAATCATATCACGATCATATCACGTTGATCTTGCGCCGAAATAATTATAGTTCTAACAATTGTCTTTAGTTAACTGAATAATATTTTGATATTGTTTCATTAGTTATTATTAGTTAATTATAAATGTAAATGTATTCCTAAACCTTTTCAATCTTAATCTTCCCTTTTTTATTTTAATGTTACGTGTAAATTAAACACGTCGAGAGATTTGAAGAATTTTCACAGACCATGTCATATTAATATTATAAAAAGTTAAATTATTAAATTTTTCATTTTATGCACCCACAATTATGGAAATGTAAAAAGAAGAGATAAACTCTGTAATATCTCTACATCTTGGATGTAAAGGGGTGCGTTAAAGAAATAAGTGTAATAACCGAAGAGTTTACAGGTACAGTTCCAACGTTTGTCTAGATGAGGGGATGGAAATGATCTATTAACCTTAATTTCTGTTACAATAGCGGGTAATAGTGTAACGGTGTTATAGCGAGTATTCTTTAAAAATACACCTGCAAAATATGTTTTAAATTTAAGTATGTATTATAGAGGAAAACAATGCTTTCCTCTATAATTAAAAACTCTTTCAAAACCTCACCGTCACCTAATACGATGTATTTTTAAATGTATTTACAATAATTTAATAGTCTAAGTATCTGCAAGTAACAATAATTATCAATTTAAAATCAACTTTCCAAAATGTCATTCCTGCTGTACTTGCTTGGTATATTTTGAATTTATATGTTTTGAACTAGAATAAGTATATTCGCTTCTTGCTTGCCAGTACATTTTCTGCTGAGGTTGAAGTTTTTTGTAGAACTTAATGCATTTGCCACGCATTCTGCTTTTTCATTCTTCATCTCTAATTTTCTAATATCAGTTGAGAGTGTGGGTAATTTTGACCATACTTTCTCATGTAATTTTATTAGCAAGAAAAAATATTCATTCAGAAACTATTTTTGCTTCCTTCTAAATTTCCTTGCGAGAGTTGCTATGTAGTTAAGTAAGAAAAGTGTAAGAGGTCATTCCTCACATAGATCCTCATGGGAGTCTTGATCGTCAAAATATTTATTAATCACGACTTATTTTTTACAAGACTCAGAACAATCGCATTTGGTCAAAAAGGCCTTTTAATCTAGTTCTAACAATGGAACTTTTGGGGTCAGAATTGACCCACACGAATTGGCGCGTGTAGCACGGAGTACAACGGTTGACGCAGTCAGTGATTACTCCTAAAAAGGTGCAACACAAACCAATAGATAGGGAACATCCTGATGAGAAAATACATACATGGCCATCTCGTTACCACTCAAACATTTAAGGCAGTTTCAGTCTGTGCAACAGGGTGTCCGTTCGAGAGTTGAAATGTATTGAAACACATATTCGTTTAAACCAAGGAACATGGTAGAGTATTGGTATGATCAGAAGCAGTATTTCTTATGACCTTCCGGTAACAGTTCGTAAAGATTGTCAACATGGCCCAGCTTCGCACTGGAATGTCGTCTTTTGTTATGACATGGTTTAACTTTCATGACAATTCATTATAGGACACTTTTTTTTACCAACGCAGTGATGCCATAATTAATCCACGAGGAATAGTAAAAAACAACAACAACAAATCACATTCCACCCTAAATCACCCCTTTAAGATAGGAATTTCCAAAAAAAATCTAAATGTCTCTTTAATACATTTACAATAGTCTGCCTAATTTCAAATTTCTATTTAAAATATTTTTCACATTCTGCGTTGGAAAATGAACCAGTCAGTCAGGATAACGCATCCAAGGTTCTCACCCCTTTTAACCCATTGAAAAGTGAAATGTCGAAAATTATATGTTTTTTTATATTTGATTTAACAATGTTTGCTTACGAAAACAAAGATGATTCCTTATTTTGATTCGTGATTTTTAAAATAATAATAATAAAGCCCTTTTAGTATAAACGACAGAAACCTAAAAATATTACACCTTTGCCCACATTAAAGGTGAAGTACCGAAAAATCCTAAAACTCTTTTAGTCACTTTAATTAACAGTGTGTATATATGAAAGCCCTTGTCTCAATAAATTCGTGAAATATAGTGACGATCTTTATATATTGCTTTCAGTGTTTTTTGTTGTTGCAAAATCACTTATCAGCATATTACGTGCAAGGAAACATTATCATGTAATTGGACAGCTATCACTGAAAAAATATATTAAGCGGGGTAAAGGTTATCTTTCTCAAATGAAAATTTTCTCATATATTAATGTTTATTAAGCGATATATAAGGTGATCTTGCAGGAAGAGAATATTCTATTGTTACTTAAAATATTTTTATTTATCTTCTCTACCCAACCTAGTCTACCTATGTTATACGAAATATCGCGTGTTCAACTATCTGTAGAATCCTTGAATAATTGATTGATTTAATAATTCAATTATTCAATTAACTTTTAACAGTTAACTTAATCATTCTTTAAATTTTTAACAACAAAGTAATACTTTAACGATTAACGAAGTTAACTTTTATAGAAACAGAATTAATTTTAGATTATTTTTACATACCTCGGGGTATCAGCATTACACACTTATCACAATGCATTAAAAACTTGCAAAATTTATTTTTGTTTGTAGTTATTACTGACTAAAGAACTCAAAAGTTTCTCCTTTCAAAAAAATGTGTTAATGTTCTTTTTCACAAATGATTCTTTGAGGTAAGATATCAATGGATATCAATTTCAAAAATAGTTTTGTACAAAAGTTTAGAAATTAGAAAAAGTATTTATTTTTTTCTTACGGCTGACCGATGATTCGTATCTTTAAACAGAGATTTCTGAATAAAACAGAAGGCAACTAGCAACTACACACTTCACATACAGGAACTCAGTTCTATCTCTCTCTCTCTCTCTCTCTCTCTCTCTCTCTCCCTCTTCGATAACCAATGAATATGGAAAAATTAAAGAAAGTGCTCAAGAAATAATATTCCTCATTGTCGAAGTAAGATATATGATTGGATATCAAATTGCTTCATTGTCAAGGTAGTTTTAATTGTTTTACGAAAATAACACAATGAATTTGCTGCGTATGATGCAAGAGAGGTAATCGTTTGCAACCTCCTACTCTGATGCTCGCAACCTGGACGCAAGCTACAGACAGAGCGCTGTTAGAAAAAACCGGAACTGCACTTTCGACAAAAGAAAAATAAATTTGTTCTGCTATAACTCGCAAGACCAGCTGTCATGTGGAAACTGAGATAATAATACATTTGATAATAACATATGAGCGCCACAAGTGAAGGTCTTAGTACGGCGCATGCGTTGTAGTGCTGTGGTAAGCTGAGAGACCAGTTCATTACAGTTTTTCGAGATTTATTCACATGTTTTGTTGTTTTTTTTGGTGGGGCTTTAGGGCTCGTCAACATCCAAGGTCATTAGGGCCCATGCAAGTAGGGAAAAATGCAGTTTCGCACCATAGAAAAGAGCCGCATTGACTCTTCCCCGTGTGTGGGACTCGCCGAATATCTCGACCATACCCACTAAAAAACCCTCCTGAAATCATCAAATATCCAAATAGAAAGATGAAAGAAAAGAAAACAGAATAAAATTACATTATATCACCAAAAAAGAAGGGTAAACAATTTTTAAATACTATATTTTCGAATTACAGAAACGAACGATGAAAACAAAGAATACAGTAAAGATGAAATGGGAATGAAAATTTAAAACCCTCCCGAGAACTTGTGGGAGGAGCCCCGATCTACTCATAAAATTCAATAGTTTGTTAACATTAACCGTTTCATTTCCGAGAATTGTTGGTAAATCTGCAGCCAGACCAATTTGTCTCCGTATACTTGAGTATCTTCTGCAATCAGTTAGTAGGTGACGCACTGTCAGAGAACAGCTACACTCCTCACAAACGGGTTCATCATCAAGTAGTAAGAGATACCTATGAGTGAGAGGACAATGTCCTATGCGCAGGCGGGTCAGCAAGACCTCGTCGCGCCGGGCTGGCCTACAGGAACTGCTCCATGACTTAACAGAAGATTTGATAAGTCGGAGCTTATTCCTTTCAACAGCTAACCACTCATTGCTCCATTCACTCAGAATCCTTATCTTGACGGAATTTAGGAGGTCTCGTTTTGGAATCGTGGAGAAATCCACGCGATTCCTGAGGCATGCCGCCTTTGCGGAAACGTCTGCTTTCTCATTTCCACTGATACCCACGTGTCCAGGAACCCAGCAAAACATTATGTTCTTTCCGTCACTTTGCAGTGTGAAAAGTACATCCTGGATGTTCTGGATCAGCTTATCAGCTGCATACATGTTCTGGATTGCTTGGAGGGCACTCAGAGAATCAGAAAAAATCAGGAAATGTGATCCGCGGGAGCACTTTGTAGTTCGCAATGCTCGCAATATGGCGTAGCACTCAGCAGTGTAAACACTGCACAAGTCGCCTAGACGGTAGCCACTGGTCTCACGGGGAAATACCACGGAGCAGCCGACACCATCAGCCTGCTTCGACCCGTCGGTAAACACAGGGATACGGTCCCGGTATTTGTAGAGGATTAGCTGAAAGTATATCCTCAACATCGGAGCTGGAGTGTTCTTCTTGTCATGATGCAAAAGATCGAAAATAATCTTCGGCTTGTGCAAAGCCCAAGGGGGAGACTTACTAAAACCTTGATGTAAGACATTAAGTGTGCGTATATTTAAGGTTTCCAAAATTTGTTTGGAGCGATATCCAAAAGGTTTGGTTGCTCTCAGTCTGTTGTTGTAGAAACGGATGGAAGAAGAGGATGGATGAAAAACCGCGTTGTGTACCAGATTGTCGGGTAAAGTTTGCAAGTGGCAAAAGTGTCGTAGCATGAGGATTTGCCGCCGGAGGGAAAGAGATGGTTCGCCACTCTCGACATACAAACTCGGAATGGGACTAGTGCGGTATGCTCCCGTAACTAGTCGAATTCCGGCATGGTGGACACTATCCAACTTCTTTAAATAGCTTGCACGAGCAGAGCTATATACAACGCAGCCATAATCGAGCCGAGATCTTATGAATGCTCGATAAAACTGGTGCAGGGAGTAGCGATCAGCGCCCCATTCCCTGCTACTGAGGCACTTCAATAAATTCAGAGATTTTAATGTTCTTGCTCTTAGGTCTGTTAGATGTTCAATCCAATTCAATCTCTGATCAAAAATCAGACCTAGGAATTTCACAAAAGGATAGAATTTGAGAACGTTGTTTCCCAGGGCGAGGTGAGGTTCTGCCAGAAGGCTTGGTCTCCTACTGAAAAGAACACAGCGTGTTTTCTCAGCAGAGAAACGAAAACCTGTCGTTTTCGACCAGTGGTATAATCTATTCAGGACGAGTTGGATTTGTCGCTCCGCACCTGTGACACTCTGTGATGAACAAAAGATAGCAAAGTCATCGACAAAAAGAGAGTGTAAAACAGGATTCTTTACAGCAGACGTTATGCTGTTTATGGCCACTGCAAAAAGGGTCACACTCAAGACTGAGCCCTGAGGAACACCGTTCTCCTGAAGAAGGAGATCCGAGGTGTCTCTTCCAATTCTATAGCGGAAGGAACGTTGATCCAAAAAGGTCATGAGCATCAGAAGAAGACGTCCTCTAAATCCCCAGGCATAGAGTTGTTGTAAAATGCCATGACGCCAAGTAGTATCGTAAGCCTTCTCGATGTCAAAGAATATTCCGATGAGATGTTGTCTTCGGACGAAAGCATCTTGAATTGCTGATTCCAGGAGAAGTAAGTTGTCCAGGGTGGAATGGAACTTCCTGAAACCACACTGAGATCGACTCAGCAAGTCATGCCGTTCAAGATACCAGACGAGACGTCGGTTGATAATTCTCTCCAGAGTTTTACCAACACAACTCGTCAAGGCAATGCTTCGATAACTACTAATGTTCGTTTTGTCCTTACCTGGTTTTAGTAAAGGGATAAGCGTTGCTTCCTTCCAGGAATTAGGGAATACTCCCTCGGACCAAGAAAGATTAAAGATATCGAGAAGATATTCTTTCGACTCGAGACTGAGTTGTCTCAGCATTTCATAATGAATTGAATCAGGGCCGGGAGCAGTGTTGTGGACTGTCGCTAGAGCTGCCTCAAGTTCCCACATAGAGAAGGAAGAGTTGTAGGGTTCCCAGTTGGTGGAACGAAAGTCAAATGGTGTGCTCTCTGCTGTTTCCCTTTTTCTCGCGAAATCAGGATCGCAGTTTGCTGTAGATGTTAGGTCAGCAAAATATTCAGCCATTGCTGTTGCCATTTCTCTGTTGTTGGTGAGAACCCGACCCTGATAATTGAGTCCAGATATTGGGACTCGAGAATACCTTCCAGATATCTTTCGGATGGACTCCCATACTTTAGTGGACGATGTTGTTCTCTTAATGGTGCTTAGAAACTCTTTCCAGGAGGTGGATCTGGATTCTTTGATAGTTCTGCGCGCCTTTGCTCTAGCAATCCGATATGCGGCGAGGATTTCCGGAGATGAACTAGCCTTAAATCTCCGCAATGCTCTTCGCCTTGCCCGAATGGCAGATCGACATGCGTCGTTCCACCAGGGGACATGAGGTCTTCGCGGAAATATAGATGTTTTCGGAATGGATTCTTCAGCGGC
>NNCF01126328.1:166088-176882 GCA_002313205.1 Laupala kohalensis
AGATAGCAGTGGCCAATACGAAGACGTATAAGGATCACTTCTTCACGTCTGTTCTCACAGGAGGCAACCTATCAGCAAATTCGGTAATTCAAAGCAATGCAGCAGTGAAAAAATCACACGCGTTGTGGTTTTCCTGGACCACAATTTGGACCCATCTTTCCTCCCTCAATCGAAGAAAGTCACAGTTAAAGGATGGAAGCTCTTCTACAAGTTTAGGAGTGTCTGCAAAACAATATATAATATCTTCTGATACAATACGAAATATATATCGAGGAGCGTTGATACCCATCGTTATGCGGTATCCGTCTGGGGGCACGGATATACATGCAAGGCGTTCTCTTCTCTCCGTCCAACGAGAACCGGTGCAACGAATAACTCGAGCACTGAGGTTAACTCCAACTACTTCAGTTCCCGTCATAAGTGACTGTATGCCACCTGATCTAGAAGTCTGCCTTCGAAGTTTCTTGTTCCATCTCCTCAAAGGGAAACAGGTGACTATCGGTGCCGAGTTCCTACAAGGAAATCATGGGTGCGTAAGGTAAAATAAGTGCACCGCTTGTGACTCGGTGTAATGATGAAGAACATAGAAGGTATCCTTTTCTATTTATTCCGGAAGTGGACTTCATCCGGAGGAATGCGTGGTCAAGTCAGGTGATGGAGCGAACTATTACCGGGTTCGTTCCGTACAACGCTAAACGATCGCGGGCTGACGCAGTTGTCTAAGTGTATGTGCGACGGCTCACCACTGGCAACGGTGGATCATGTCTTGTCGGATTGCCTCTTTTACGTGCAGAAGAGCTCCGGTTTTCTCCCAAAGTCCAGTAATTCTCTGTTTGAAGTAAAATATAGACGACTAATTGGCACCGGTAGGGATCTCCACCATCTTGATGATATGACGATGGTTATTGAGAGCAGACGGAAGTATATCTACTAAACTCAGGATTTGACCCGATCAGACAAAATCCCCATGAAAGACATGAAATATTCTCACTTAGGAACCAATATGACACAGCTCGGTTAAGCTTTCTCTGAGAGTGAAACTAATAATAGAAACTGCCCGCCACCCTGTGACTACCGATGGGAATGTCTCCTACCTGCGAGGAATGGCTAAGTGTTGGTACATACAACACATTCATTTGCTCAAACATAAGTCGTGTGACAAAATGCCGACGTTAATATGCGAGACAAACTTTGAAGTTGAGATCCAATAAGTATAAAAAATAAACTTATACAAAAAATATTAGCTAAAATAAAGTTTGATAAGAATGTAAACGAAAAATTGCTGCAGTATGTTCAACTACAAACGGAACTACAAATTTAATATAAGCACAATTGTACAACTCCTAGTATAAATATATAAGCATAGTATAAATATATAAGTGCAGCTCATTCTATAAATATAAGCAAAGAAGTGAACTCAATGTATAAGTATAAACAGGAAAATGCAACTCGTTGCATAAAAATGTGCAACGTAGTTTTTGAATAATGTATAAATCAATTTGGCCACCAATGTCTCATAAATGGCTTTTGCGTATGAGTCAGTTTTAGGTTCCTTCACTGTTTTAGAACGTTTTCCACGTCAGTTGCGCGTAGATTTGTTTACGTTTTTAATGTCATCTTCCTGGTATTAAAGGCATCATTAATTAACCATTTTATTGACATCATTAATACTCTTTAGTAATCTCGAATTTTGAGCCATTTTTGAGTGACGATGTATTGGCAAAATTTTTGAAAAAAATAAAAGATTTCATTAAAGTTTGTATTTGTCAAATAAGGTTCTATTTATAATCTATTTAACTTAAATTTATATGATTGATTAGAAATTAACTTTAATAATAAATTAAAGCTGTTAACTTTTTAGACATTCCTTAAGGGACGCTGTAAACACGCCTCGATATTGACTGGGGGAGCAGAAATGTTAATTACCACAGGATCCTTGACCGGAATGGGTTGGATGGTCCTTTGAGAGAATGTTAGTTTTTAGCCTCGGCGAAAGAAATCGCACTGAGTGAAAGCGACAGTCGGTTGTCACATCAAACATTTTAATCAAGGCTGGTTAAAAGTTTCACTCTGTTTACTAACCCTAATTTTTGCGTCGAAACATAGGTTTACTTTGGGCACTACCAGAAAGCAAGGAGAATTCAAATGACGTGCATATTCATGATACCTTTGAGGGCTAAATCCTCTTTAATTAATTTTTCAATATCGTAAAATGAAACCGAATGCGAAGAAATATAATCCACTGTTACCACTCTTTTTCACTTGAAAAAATCAGACGAAAAACTTTTTTATAAAAACATCTTACTTTTTACAGTAAATTCAATTTAATGTGGCAAATAAATATGAAACAAAATAAGTATTTTCATTAATATTTTATAAAAATTATACATGATTGTTCGATCATTGCTTTGGAAGCTCATATTCTACTTTAATTACTTCATTTTAAGTAATTAAGTACGATGTCACTCATTATTGACGAATTAAATAACTAATGAATGTATTCGGAACCATTCGGAATTACATTAATGAATAATGTACCCAGGTACAAGAAAAAGTTCTTTTAGTTGAAATATGTAGGTAATACTCGCCATAAAATAATATTTCAACAACTTATATTTTTTAATAATGTGTACTTATATTTCAAAGCAATTTAGATGAAATTTCAGGAAGTAGCTTGTAGTAGCTTTTAACAAAAAAATACTTGGTATTAAAATTGACTTACACAAAAGAAAATGTAAATATTCAAACGAAAACAGTAGGCCCTTCTGATGAACAAGAAGTAGATCTAATGATCTTCAAAAACTTTATCTCATAAACATTACTTATTCTGTTAAAGAGTTTCTCCATCACGTTCTTCTATTGGGGAGTAACATTTACCCGAAACGTAAGGAGTTTGAAAATGTTATTACAATTGCACTCTTTTTGGAATATTAAATCTTCATTTGAATTGCAACTAAGAGAAACAAATTGGAAGTAAACATTCTTTGTATGCGCATTTGGAGTACCAAAGCTGTAGTTTGACAATCCAGTTATCTGATCCTCTGACGAGTGTTCCGGAACTATGTACGAGACACTTTGTGAAATATGCTCCGTTCATTTATTGTGAATATCACGCGTTAAATGAGATGCAACAACAGTTTCGATTAAGTTAGTCGACACTTTCGGATACCTTCTCTTGAAGGTTTCAAACACCGCTGCAACCACATCACTTTCGTCGATGCCATCGCTCGACATGGTGAGCGCGAAGCGGAAAGTGAGTTTCAAAAGTGTGTTACTGACGCGAGAAAGTGAGTGGGAAGGAGAGAAAAGAGTGTGCGGGACACATTGGTCACTGCTTCTCAGAAAAAACCACTGGCCGAGGGGAGACGCAGAAGAGTATCGTTGTTTCGTTTCTTTTTGGTGATGTGGTTTGATTGAGAATGCAATTTTGAGATCGGAGATGGAGTATAGGGGGAAGGGTAGGCGGTTCTCTAGAGATGGGGATATCAAAGAGAACGCAAAAGGTACACGATCGATGGTTTCTTCTAGAAGCATAGGGAGCGCAGCATTCTATCCATTGAGGAAGGTGAAGGAAGTCTGTAGACTATAAACGACTTTCATGTCATGCAGAACGCAACTAGAAGTTTAGCTCATTATTAAACATTAAAAAATTGCTTTTACTCTATTAGGATTTTCATATTTTATACGAATATATAAGAATATTTATACGAATATTTTATACGAATTCATAAGAATAAGGGGTCATTTTTGTAGAAATTATATCATATTAGGGTTATGCACTTTATTGGATTATGAAAAGTGTTTAAACACGGTAACAATGTTTTGCTTTCTCATATACGTAGTATATAGAAAGTATTATAATGGTGAAAACATTCGAAAACGAGATTTTACTGAAATATCCAATTCGGAGACCCCTCATTCCGAAGTTGTTTTTGGTATAACGTCCGTCCGTCTGTGTGCGCGCAGCGATTCTGAGTAAACGGATGAATCAAATTAATTCACATTTCGTATTTACGATAGATTTTACTTCCCGTTGCAAGCGTTTTGATTTTCTTTTTTTTTGCTTTAAAACAATGGGTACTTCACATGATGGTCAAAGTACTCTCTTGAATGTTTCTCAAAAAACGGCTAGAACGATTTTGCTTAAATTTTATGTACGTAAAGTACAATTAGTGTGCATTACATCCGCAATAGAGGTATTTCGCTTGAAAATTTGGTATAGACGCAGTAAAATAATTTTTCTACATTTACGCATTTGTTTACTATTTCAAGAACTTTGAATATTATTTAACATGGATAAAGCAGAACTAGAGTAAAATAATATTTTGAATACATATTTTACTTTCAAATCTCTAATAAAAGACAGTAATTAATTAAATAATTGGCTTTGAGTCCGACTAAAATGTTAGTTATACTCCATTTCACTATCAAATACATTTTTTAAATAATGTGTTTTTTCTTGCTCTTATTACTTACACTTGTAAGACACACACAGAGGTATGTTTATGTCGCGCAGTTTTAAGTTTGCCAATGCTGCGAATCCAATGAATATATGTATGTAGATGTGTCATGTTCACAAGTTACTTTTAAAAGGAGAAAAGAGGTATATCTGCATCTTATGTGTCTTTTGGTATTGTGAACCTTCCACTCACGCGACTCCTACGCTCTATTCGTAACCTCTCATCCCGTGGCGCTGCATCTTTTCGCTGCGTAAGCTTACGAATCAGAGGTATCCATTACTTCTTTTGTCGTTGTTAACTTGTACATGCTGTGTGTCATATTACATGTTTATGCATATTTTTTGATGCGTGAAGATGTTATTTTATATTATTACTTATCATTTGAAGAATTAACTTGATGACGTGATTTTTTGTCTGAAAGGTAACGTGCGATAAAAAATCTTTTTGTTTATTTTTCAATATTTTTTAAGTTCCATGTTTTATAGAAGTTTCAATCGTTAAAATTAATTTTATATTAAATAATATATTTTAACACTTATAGAATTCTTAGACGAGATAAATAAGGAGCGTTACAAAATACGAGAAAGTAAATAAAACAAACTGTATAATCTATTTCACAAAATTAATCATAGATATGATTAATTTTTATTAATATCATTTCGAAATTTCTAATTGTAAAGATATTAACTTATTAGTTTTAATTAAATTATATAAGAATATTTATAATCTGCTGGCTTTGTTCTCGCGTTAATAATATCATATTAATAAATAAATCTTTTCAAATAGAATATAAATCTTGCTGATCTTATCTCCCCCAAAAACGAAAAAAGAAAAGAAAAAATAATTTGTATAATAGAGATTCTTTTATATAAATGCTAGTAAAATATTTGTTCAATAATCTTTTTAAATTGGGTAAAATATAGACGATCAAAATATAGAGTAACGTGTGTAAATCATCCCTCTCCAAACCACTTGTTTGAATATCATTTTGGAACGAAACAATTTATAGTAAGAAGTATGGCATAACAGTACTTTTATTGCATTTGGTTGTGAAGTTTTCAATGTAGTACCAAAGTATTCTGGAGATTATAGTGAAGACCAGGGCTCGTTGTTACAATATTTAAAAAACTATTACTTATCCTTTGACAAAATATATTTTAAAATTTAAATTAATTATTGATTTTCTAAAATATATTTTTTAAATCAATTACATATTGTTAATTTAAATAACTAGGAGCTTTATAAATAATTGTGCACTGTAAGAAAGGGTATGTTCTTACACTAGATGGGGTTATCTGAGACACATTTTTAGAGCAACAAAATAAATTAACCCCTTTCTATTTTATCATGTTATTATGGTGTAATTTTTACAAAAATGAGCCAAGATACTTTAATATAAAAATTCGTTTAATTGCAAAAATTATCCTGATGAACTACCATCAAAATCACTGTTTCATTTACAGTTCTTGCGAAACATAACATTTATCGAAATTTGTTCAGCAGACATGAACCAACTCCGTACATTGCAGTCATGCGTGGAAGATCAAAATTTTAAAAAGTACTGTTAAATACAAAAATATTAAATACAAAAGCAATCACCATCCTCCTCGAAAGCATTCGTTCAGGAGACTTTTTCGTAAGATTTTTGTCTTTAGTTTCTTGCTCTTTTTGGAGTGAGAGACCTTTTTCTCTTCACTGATGGTCGTTAAAATGGCACTCACAATTGGTTTCTGATTTCGAATCACTTACCATTCACCAGCTTTAAGAATATTAATGTCACTATTGTTCTGCATACCCAAAAAATATTTTTGATATAAATAAAATTAAAAAAATATTATTTGTTAAAAATTAGGGAGAATTATAAGATGAAATTGAATATTAGTATCAAGTATCCCCACAATTAGTGTAACATCTAACCCCATATTACGCAATTTCATATATTGACACGTGTAAATGGATTAATAAGTTGTGTAGAACTTTTAAATGTGTTATCATACCTGAAAACACATGCTGTGAAATTAGAAAAGTATCTCCAAGAGATTCATCACAAATTAAAAAAAATACAATTTAAGAGAAAAAGAAATACTCACAGGCGCAGAATAAACGTTATCACAAGCATTCCCTCTGCAAGTGACGGCAAGTCCTCCGGTAATGGCAGGGATACCACACAAATAAACCTACCCTATATAGTGAGAAAAGTGATTCTCTGTTGGAATTAAGTTTAAACTTGAATGTAACAACTTACCCTACGGAAGCCATAGGGTCATCCGAAGCAGAATGTAGAGAAAGTAGTTAAGAAACTCTACAAAACACGATTCCAGCTATTATACGTATTTGTGAGTTCTGTTTAACCCATTCCATTTTTTTTTTTTTTTGAGCTGGAAATTTGTGCACATTTTATGAATGTTTTAAAAATGGCATTGCGCCATTTATCTCTTACATCAATGGAGCATGATTGTTTCAATAGTAAAACTTGCGGACTCATTCTTCCTCATATATACATTTATTAAGCATGATTTTGAATAATTACTTTAAAAAGTAACTGAAAGGCGTTATTATTATTACTTGTTATCGTCGGCAAATTGGAACGAGCTTAAACAAATACATTTTTGTGGGTGTAATGTCAGATACTAATTTTTGTAATTAGTAATGATGTGAAAGTGAAAATGTTTATGTTTGGTGAGTGGTATACATCAGTTTTTTATTTTAATGAATTTTATCTAATTAAATCCACTTCACAGCACGAATGTCGAGATTATATTTTTTGTGTTAAGGCAAAATTAATTTTTTTTCTCAATATTCCAGCCATTTCATCGGAAAAGTGGAAAAGATAACTGTAGCGTGAGACTGACGCCAGCCCAATACGTGTGCATTTTGTTGTTTGTGAACTCAAACTTTCACTTCTTGTAAACTTACTTGAGAATAACTAGGAAACTAGAGTAGGGCCTGTCCACCCCATTAAAGAATGTCGGCGAAATACAGAAGGAAAGACTTACTATATTGATGAATAAGATATTTTCGCCACATGCACAGACAATGAAAGACTTAGAGAAAGACGTGTACAGGGGTTCAGGGTACCTGCCTTTGGACCTAGGGCAGCGCGTCATTCCCTGTGACGTCATTGCGTTCCAAAAACAGCTGTTGGAGGCGCATAAACCCATGGACGAAAAAGGGGGGGGCAAGATGTGGAAGAGATGAAGCGTAGTCACCTACTAGTCACGTGACGTTCCTCTTATGTATATATTGAACAGATTGAGAAGTTTCGGTGGCATATGCGAGGGGGTTAAGTCCACAGGTTACGGGAGATGTGACCTGGCTAGAATTGGTCGTCAGACTAATGTAAGAGATTGCAGTGGTAATCGGGAAAAACACATGCTACATGTTGCAAATGTTTCTCTAGATTTGTAAATATTTAGAATTTAATTTAATTTGTATTAAATTATTAATTATTGTTATTAAACGTGTGTTTAATTGTCCGGGAAACTGCAGAGGTGGCAGTGGTAAAACTACCATAGGAACATTGGTGTTTATTTGGGGAACGGCAGTCGTCTCATCTCTACTGCTTCTCCCCACTTTGGAATCCCGCTTCTGCCAAAAATTACATCGCATCTGGTCTATTGTGGTGTGGTAACAATAACGTAAAACTTTGTTTTAATGATTGATATGACCGTTAATTTTTATATCGAATAAAATGATAAGTTTCTGGCATAAACCTCTGTCTGAGGTTATTCTCTTGTCACAATTCAAACTTCATGGGCATTCGTGATTGACGTTTTCACATCGTATTTCTATTTAATATTTAATGAAGGTCGGAATGCCAGGCGCTACAAATATTTCAACGATATAATCAATATTTCAGACAACATGATGGACATCCCATAGTTATTTAAATATTCGTTATGAATGAAATGAGACAAAATTTAAGTAACTATATTATGTATGAGATATAATTTTAATATAGCACCAAGAAGCACAAAAATAAATGAATGTTTTGAAACAAAAATTTAATTGTAAGTGGCTTTAAAAATTGAATTCATCTTAAAATTTACCGTTCTATGAACCATGATAGCTTTTTGTAAATACGAGTATTCTTACCACAATAATGTTCTTCTTGTCTTCATTCTTTACATTCCGTACAAAATATTTTTTTCGTATGTTGTAAACTTTTTTCCAGTAAAATTTATATGTGTTGATGGAATAAAGTCTGATTGAAATATTCACTCCACAAATAATTGAACACTGTTTCAAGCTGACTTAAATATTATGATGGTGAAATATGATCTTGGAAGTCAATTTTTAGAGTCTTTAATATTTGATGACAAAATATAAATTGGTCGCAAGAAAAATCGTCTGAAATCCCAATACATTGTTTGCTTTATAAATAATAGTGACGTTCTGATTATCTTGCAACTTTCAGACGGGTTTTGCTTCCGCAGCAGACTCATTTTCATATATAATAAAGGTTCAAGCTCTGTGTCAATTGAATCCTCTCTAATACATGACTGTTTGTGTATGGTCTTTTAATCATCTATTGATGAGGTTTGTTGCTGCATGTCATTAGAGTAAATATAATTACTGCGCCACTATACCAACACAGAGATTAGGCAACCGTCAGCCGGTTGTGTTGGAGTTTCCCAATTATGCCTTCGTAATATGACATAGTGTGTTATAAATATTGTTGCAAAATTTTCCCTAACTCTGGATTTAACACATACTGTTGATTTTGTTGTAATTTTCACTACAAACATAAAATGCATTCTTCGAAATTTAATAAAATACTGTAAAGAATTTTAAAATTGTAACTTCTTCATTGGGTAAAATAATGCACCAAGAGCAAACGATAGGACATTATTTCGGTTTTTGTTTTCGTTTTTCAATTTGGAGAAAATATATGAGTTATTGATACTACTTTTTTATTGTTGAACTGAAACAAACAGTATTTTTCATTGAACTGAGTATAAAAATTTGGGTGGTTTTACGGACTTGATTTTGCTACAACTGTAAATATTCTCTTTTCCGAACCTATGCTTTAAAAAAGGGGTCGAATTTTTTGCACATTTCTGCCTTGCATTCCAAGCACATTGCCCTTGAAGTCAAGCGACGTGCACACACAGAGAAGTGGCAAAGCGAGAGGTTACACTTCGCATACACCCCCTGCCATGCAACTGACAGCGCAAGCGTCCGCACTCAAGTGCTGCATTAATTCTCTTTTTCTTCATTTCAAAGACTCTTAATTAACAGAGGCACCAGCGTGTGAGTGGTACGTACCAGCAGTATCAGGGTTAAAGAGTGTGGAGTGTTTTTAAACGTGAACCGTGCAGAGGGGATGGATAAAAAAGAGGAAAGGAACATCGTTGATTTTATACGTGGAAGGGTTGGTAGCAATGATACGAATATTAAGAAGAGTAGTAAAAATGGCAAACATTGAAAGAATGAAATATAACCAGAAACATTGTGCAAAATCACCAGAATTATTGAATATAAAATTTCTAGACCAATTTTAATTCATATCCGTGTAAATTTTAATTAATGTGAGTTACATGACAAATCGCGTTCTTTCGCTTTCAGTGTGAAAAAATTCATTTAATGTTCGAGGAAAAGGTACACGGTGCAACGTGTACATTGTAAATCGAATCTTTAAAATCTTTTGATTAGAAAACTATGATTTCTAAGAGGTGAGAGAAATGTTACCAAAGATTTTTCGAGTTTCAAAAATGATGTTTCATTAATTTTGTGAGCAAACTTAAATTAGGTCTAAAGTTTTACTCAACGTTACGCCAGACATAAACCAAAACAACGAACATAAGTTCTTGTATTCTATTTTCACAATGATTCAGTGTTTTTTGCCATGCATTTTGAATTATTGTTCTTAATATTTATTTTGCGTGTAGTGAAGTCAAATGAATATGTATAAAGTAGAAAATCCAGTTTACAATGCAGTACAAAATATTTACTTGCACTTCGTTCTAAAAACACGATACATATAGATGGTAATGGAGAACTGGATATTAAGTTAACTGGATATAAAGGTGTGTCAACTAATGCAAACTATGACGCACAAGGTATGTTTATGTGACACAAATTTCATTCCATCAGTTTTACTTGCTTGTAAATAATTTAATTTAGTTTATCCTCAAACATTCTATAAAACATACTAAATTTTAGATTATTCTTACGTTTCTGCTGGCATACGATGTGTGAATCATAATGTAGTATTTTTTTCAATTTATAACGGAGCAAAATACTGAGAAAGACACACAAAGAATATTCACATAACTTTTTGCGTTTAAAATTCCTTTTGCGTGTATATATATATATATATATATATATATAT
>NNCF01126328.1:177012-206759 GCA_002313205.1 Laupala kohalensis
TATATTATATATATATATATATATATATATATATATATATATATATATATATATATATATATATACGCAAAATATATGGCTCATTCCAGCCATTATCAGTAAGCAGCTTTTGTTTAAATTACTATTCAGTCGATTTTCCCTCAGCGTACAGAGCACCAGCGTCACAAGGAAAAAAAACGTGAACATTTCTATGAAACTCCCTTGGAAATTGAAACCCACTTAGTATACTAATATTAGACATCTTATTTTGTAGAAAAAGTAACCTACAGACACTTAAAATGGCAACATACGTTTAAAATTTCAACAAAAACGTCAAAATTTAATTTTTCTTTAAAAATAATCTCTGAAATACTCCATCTCAGAATTTAACTAACATTAAGTTTCTTTCGACACACGGTTTAATTTCTTTTTATTGGGGATTTGCGGCTCACCTACACAGAGGTCATTAGAGCCCTAACATTTTTGGACAGGTAGGGAGAATGCTGTTACTTCCTAGGGAGAACCAACATGACTCTCCCAGTGTATGGGAATCGCCGAATGACTCGACCGTACCCACTGATTTTGTTTTCTTCCAAAATCATGCGAAATTGTGTGTGATATTCCCCCTCTTATATGTTATATGTAATAAAGTTTTAAAAATCAAGTGTTCCTTTAATTCATATATTGGTTTCCAAGTCGTCGTGAATTAGCAGGGAAGTCGCATACGTGAAAATTCAGATTTTAATTTTAAATTACTATAGCTTTAAAAGTTGTAACTTTTCCACGCCAAACATTGGTGGAATTAGAGTTCACTAGTTTTACTTAAAACCACCAAAATTTCGTTACATTCTGAGATGGAGTATTTCAGAGTGGTAGATTAAGTGGGTTTTAATTTCCAAGGGGGTTTCATAGAAATTTTCACGAAATTTTTCCTCGCGTCGCTGGTGCTCAGTACGATGATGGAAAATCGGTTCAATAGTAATTTAAACAGAAACTGCTCAATAAAAACCTAATAAAAATTTTATCCCTTTCCTTCTACAACATTATAAGCACCCAGAAAAATTATTAGCAAAATCTGAAAGGGTCGGGGAAATTTTTAGATCGATAATGGCTGGAATTACACATATATAAGGCGGCACATAATGTAGAATCTTGCGCATATTATTCAGTGTAAGTTAATATTATAATTAACTCTTTTCCAGCACATAATTTTGAAGCATCTAAATTAATTTTATCTGAATAAAACATTGTATATTGTTCATATTTTTTAATGCCTTGAACGTTTGTTCATATTGTTGAAAAAACTAAATAAAAATGTTTTGTTTCTACTCTTTTGTAATATAATGGAAGATTTTATCAATACGTATTTTAATAGTTATTTGTATCATATTCTTAAGATAATTTTTCCTCCAAAGATTAAAGTTGTGTTAGAAAAACTATAATACTGATAAAATAATTTTTTATCTATTGAAGGGGGACGCTTAACAGCGGCAAGACTCGAGCATGTTAACAGTGGACGTAAATGATTAAACATAACACATTTTAACTTGCCATTTCCTCTCCACGAATTTATTTCTTTAGAGGAGTATAAAGTGACAACATTGTAAAATCTAATACAAAGAAACAGGACATTTATTAAGTATATACAATGTTACAAACCATGATGCCCAACAAAAACTAACGTTCAATGCACAATGCAGAGAAGGAAAGGAACTTTCTTGAATAAAGTATAGCAACTCTACAATACAAAAACTAGAAGACCTTAATAAAAACAGACCATAGTTACGATTCATGAAGTACAAAAATTCCGCAATCATCATACAAAAAATATACTGACAGTGCCGGAACTGCAAACTACATGCTCGTACCACGCTGTGCGTCAGACTGGCTCTGACTGCGGTTCGGAATGGTTTGACTAACGAACTTTTCGGTGAATTCAACTGATCAGTAGTACAGCCACCCTTACTTCCAAGTGGTTCTTGGCGCGGATTCCACCAGCTATTGTATTGACATACGAAATGTCATCAAGAATCGACTATCAATCAGGATCTTGACGTAGGATCTGCTTTCTCAAAATGTGAAAGATGTAACTCGTGCATACGTTTACTTGAGATATTTAATCATGTTGTAAGAAAAACAATGTTTAAAAAATATGGCAATGAAAATAATCAGGATCAGAGTAAGACGCTCAGTAATATTTACAGGATGAAATAAACAGGACAAATTCAATGAATAGAGATGAAGCATAGCAAAAAGAGGAAAACAATTGAAAAAGAGACTTATCTACAGACTACTGAACACGAAAGAACAATTGTGTCAATCATGGATGCTTGAAATGAATATGGGAATACGTTATAAATTTATTATCACGTCTAATAGAAACACAAAAGCAAGAGAAAAGATATAATTTAAAAAAGGACAAAATATTTTAATAGACACGAACGTATGAAATAATTAATAGAATGTTGTAGTAATCTGTTTATTGTTCGCAAAGAGAACTAACCCTTATAAACACATAAGCGCCATACCAGTTGACTGTGCTAACGGCTTAGGAAACCGAAGTTACAATCGTTGTCTTAGAACCTCACCTCTGCTACTGTTTCAATTATTGGATCCATTAGATTTGCACAATTGTGAGCTTTTATTAAAGAGAATAGTATTTACTTTGAGTTACTGTTCTACTACCCTTGTAATATTTTGTGTGAAAAATTAGTGGGGAAATCAACTCAGAAATTAAACTTCCCAAATTATTTCAGCAAAACGTGCCAGCAGACAACTGTTGAACAGAAAGCATTTCACTCCTTTTTGTCCCCCTTACTCCATATTGAAGACATACGGCAGAACGTCTCACCATCCACGATCAGCTCATATACACCCTTAGCACCCCTCTTGTGAAGGGAATGCCATGTACAAATGATCAAACATTATGAATTGACGCGTTTTCGTTATCGCTGAGCTGATATAGTGACATCCTTTAACGTGTGAGTCGACTGTGCTACTGTAATATATGCAGCCTCCATGGGAAATAAAACGACTATAGCACTTTTTGAGTAAAAGATGAGAATGAAATGACGAGCGGAAATAATTGAAAACGACCGAAATACGTCATTTTTGGGGTTGCTGAATTAATAGTGTCATCCTCTATGCCGCTTAAGTCAAAGATCAACTTCCATACACTGCTACCACCCCTAGGAAAGGGGATAGCATGTAAAGATAATAAAAAATTACATTTTTGTTGGTACCATCGCTAAAATAAGTAGTGAAGCTTAAATGCAAGATCAGCACCATACACCTCAGCAACCTTAATATAATTTGACCCTACGGAATAAAATCGAAATGTAGAAAATTACATACCTGAAGCAAATTCACTGATTTCGCTATCACTGAGATGACTGGTGTAACCTGATATTGTTCAGGTCTAAATTCACCCGCACAAAGAAAATGGGAGGGAAAGGGGTAGAAAGGGATGAACGAAAAGATAATTGAATAGGACTTATTTGCGTCGGACCCATGGTTGTCAAGGTGTCAATGATGTATAATTATAATGCCAATGCAGTTACGTTCCAGTTCAGAGCATTTCGAGACAAGGTACGCTTATAGCTAGGGTGGGAAGTATCATAAGTAAAAATAACGTATAACGGCTGGTATTAGGGTAGAAACTCAATTAGCAGTATTGTATGAAATGAGGGTATATTATCAGTCACAAATTCGTTTTTTAATTATGCTTTCGAGGGAAAACATGGCGGGGGCTATGGCGCAAGTTATTTCACACGCTTGTGAAATCTAAACTATTGGTCCAAATTTTACGATTTAAAGACAGTTTTCATCTTTCATAAATGCAGAAAACCAAGAACTCGTATGGAAATCACTAATGACAAATTGAAGGGCAGTCAAATTTATCATTTGGCAAATAAATAAACAAATTACAATACTCGAAAGTATGCAATAAATAATTTGTAAACATCAAGCAAATTAATATTTCTTATATATGTCGAAAGCGATTTATATATTTCTGTTCATGTATATGAGGCCACTCTTCAAAGTCAAGAGTTAAATTAACAACACGTCTTTTTAACACTTTTTTTCATGTTATACAATTATATTAACCAAACATGGTGATACTGCAGAATACCAACTGGTGCACGAAACTCAGAATCATTCGAAAATGATTGTCACTGATTACATTTTGTCGCATTACTACAAATTGGAAGTGGCCTCGAAACATGTTGGAACGAATCTGATCTTGTCCGAGAGGACTAATAGGCGTTACAGGTAGTAAGAGCGGTCTGAAACAAATTTAAACACATCAAATCGGATTAAAGTGGACAAACCGCCCGAAAATAGGTTGAAGCATATCGGAAATCGGAGAGATCGGAGGCAAGAGATCGGAGAGAAGCGACAACTGCTTCAATGGTTTGCAGCTTAGTGCATGCTTCATTTCTTCATTCTAAAAGCACGGAAACAAGCATATGTGAAATATTTTTATCATTATGATTCATTCGAAGAATTGTGACGGAATTATTTGTAACATGAAATCTCATTTTATTACTTTATATCTGGTTGTCTGAGAAAATTATCAATCTTGTCAAATACTGTGCTCACTACAATTGAAAAATTAAAAAATCTCCTTCCGTAAATCCAGCAGACTCCTCTTTGAAAATCACAACTAACTCACTGAAACAGTGGGGGATTTGACATTATGCGTACTCTTGAACTTATTTTATATTTTTATAACGATCAAAGTAATGTTGAAATAAAAAAATTACAAAAATGTATGAATGAATATACACCATGCATTAACATTATTCGGTAATCCTTATGGTGAAATAATTATAATCCATTAGTCTTTGTCAATGTTTATAAATTTAAATATAACTTGGATATATATATATATATATATCCAAGTTATAGTACTACGGCATCGGCAGAATTTATAGAATCTCAAGCATGTAAGTAACTAATAAATTTCTGTAATTTCTGAAGAATAACACAGTGATAACTTCCAATAAAGACTACGAAATCAACTGTGAGGGTCAAACGTCATTTGATTAATATATTGTGACAAAATTTCCTTGGAACTTCATAGTGGAAAAACGACAATAAGTTGGCGTTAATATTTAGGACTTGACATAAGCAAAATATTTTTGTTTTAACTTATTTGGTACGGTGGGTGAGTACCTGTATCTGGCGTTGTTCTATTCAACATTCTTATTCAACTTAAAGAATAATGATCAAAGATCGAAGCAACATTTGTGGATGCTGCTTTCATACTGTAGGGACTCGTAAAAGAAAGTATTTTTCAAGATTTGGATATCAGAGGATGCATTCGAGTAAAATGATATTGTCGGGGCCCACAAACTAATTACATTTTTTGATTTGATTCTAAAATGCAAAAATGTTTTCAACTCATGTTCTTTTTATCACTATTTATCTATGACTAAGCTAAAATTATGACACGTAAAAGGTGATTATTTAATAACATATTGATGCAAAACAGTACAATGTAAAATGCAACTAGAAAATCGTTGAGAGTTATGCCAGGGTACAGTATACACAGCCTACGGCATACTCGGGCTTAAAATTTGTCTTCAGCCCAGCGAACATTTCTTATCTAATCGCAGATAACAATAAATACAAAATTGAAAATTAGGATCTTCCTCTCGATCTTTGGTTGGATATACTCATTATTCACATAGAAAAAATCTGGGGTTTTCGAAATGATACTTTTAAATTTGTGTTAAATGATTAAAATGATTTCAGGTTTCTGTCGTCCACACGAACGGTCCCAGCGTCTTTCCTCATTCCTACCTTTTGATGACTGGACGCTGATAGACCTCCATCCACTCCTGGGTTTATTAAAACGATTAATTATTTCATTATTTCAGTGTAGCATTATATGAGCTTCTTCCAATATCTGTTTGCACTTCACATATTCTAAATACTTCACACTATACATAAATTTCGCATCTTTCACTTGGTGGTTTCAAGAACCTACTAAGAAACACACTTCCTCTCTATCATATCATTACAAAAAGAAAGAAGTAAGTATACTCATGAACATTATACCTTGTTTCTTCCAAATTTCAATTATTTATCTGTTATATTTTTACTAGATATAGTGACAATTAAAAACAAAAATCTTATTAAAATATATTAGAACAATATTAACTCAAACTAAATCGCGATCCCTCTCTCAGTGTATAATGCAATAAACTATCAAAATGAAATTATGTAATATAAAATATTCATGATATATTTATGTAATCAATTCTGTCAAAATACTCAAAGCAAATTTTAACAGCAATTAGTTTGTTTATTCATAAATCGTTTCGAATGTTCCCATCACAACGTCACGAAGAGCGAAGACATTGTCAGAGTGAATTTTGAACTTTTTTGTTGTTTATTTATTCCAGTATTTTGTACAGGTTCCTATGATCTAAATATAACATAATTATCATGTTCTTTCTTATGTGAATTGGTGGTGTTTGGGGAGAATTTATAAGATCTTTACTATGAAGAAACCACCTTTTTATGATTAATTCAGGTTGAATGATGAAATCATGAGATAATTAATTTAATTATATCAGATTTAATGATTGCTTCAAATTAAATATTTTCCCTCCCTTCCTTTCACTCCTTCACTCTTTTTGTCCCTGTCATAATTCGAGAGTTTAAAAATTCCAGACTCACTTCACTTTTCTGAAAGCATTCGTTTCTAGCGGGGTAATTCGTTTGGTCTATAAACCAAGAACGTCGTTTAAAGGATGTCGCCAATAATTGGATAATCAATGTGTAGGCGTACGGGCGCATAAACAATCCAAAATAATTGTTTACGGATACTGAATAACAACTGAACGACGCTCTCTAAATTGAGAGACCGAGCAACCCGACACTAGGGGAAAGGGGCACTCGGCTCCAACGCCCTTCATCTCACAGCGAACACAGACGCAACACAAGAGAAAACGTATGGGAGGGAGACGGGCAGGCGAGTCCAGGCTTCGACCACGCAATGCCCATCTCTGTGTTGTTTTAATTAAAATCTGATATAAAATACTGGTACTCTTTTAATGCGCGGCTCGGGAGCGAGAGTTGAATTTTAAATACGCGGCAATGTCGCACTGTCTGTCCTCTCTGTTTTAAAAATGCGTTTTGTGCAGGGAATTTATGGGAGCGCTGGTAGAATAGGTTCGGTGGGATGGCAGAGGAAGAAGGGAGCGAGGGAGGGTGGCGAGCACGCTACGCGCATATTTCAGGCGTCGCGACGCTGTTACCTTGCGCCGTAGGAGAGTGAGGATGGTGGGGGTGAGAGTGGAGAAGAGAAACAAGAGGGAAAGGGTGAGAGGAATCGAAGCAAAGACGGTTGAATGGAATGGAAGCGGGATGGAAGGAATGACATAGGACAGAATAAGGAGATATTTATTACGTTCCACTTATAACATTGTGGTTTATAGGGTAGTATTTATGAAATATGGTGCAGTAACATTCCGTCGTCAATAAATGTATATACAGACGTGATTTATACAAGAATAATTAATCAATCAGACACTGATAGATATGCCTTACAAGCGTACTATTTATCTTCAATATACGAATACATAATTTGATGTATTTTTTTTTACTATTTCTTCGTGAAATTGATCAATGTTTTACGAAAAGTGTTTTGAAATATTAAGTCGAAACATATAAACATTTAAAAATATCGGAAGTGTATTGCAAAAAAAATCCGATACCATGTAAATATAACCACGTAATGTAACATAATGCTATAACGTTCAAATACAAAAAGGATGTATCACATTCATTAAAACGGAAAAGTTAACATTTGGAAATAATTATTGTATCAATTTATACTGTTGTGTTACTTGCAGTTGTTCTCATAACCTGTCAGAATTTTTACAATTTTATGAGATGTTGATCAGCTGCTTATTAGCTTTGGTGTAAGAAATGTTTATAGTTTGTTTTAGAGTGTTTTCAAAACAGGAAAAAATTCACAACAATTCTAAAACAAACTATAAACATTTAAACTGAGTGAGTATTTAAAAAGCGACGTAATTGTATGTGCTACAAGCTATCAAGCTATCTTACTCAGTCAAACTCTTCGCAAATCTGAAAGTTTGAAGATAACCCCTCCGTGGCGTGAGAGAAAACTCCTAGGGTTTGCCGAAGAGCGGGAAATGTCAAGTCACCCCGTTAGCAGGAAAGACGACTGTCACAAAAGTTTCTGCAACTTGAGAAAGGAGGAGGTCGTCTTGTTGGAAGATCCTTTGTTATTCAAGTCTCATTCAAGCTACTTGGTCTGATTCTGTTTACGAGCACGTGTATTGTACTGCTCATAAATTATACAAACTACTCTGCATTGTTTCAGAACGTGTTACTAATTCCCTCCAATTTATAAGTCTCTCATTTTTGACAATTTTTTTATTCAATCCATTTTTCACTTTAACGATTACTTGAACGAATAGACTTTTATCGTTGGAAGTATTTTAATGTCAGTAATGTTACATACCGTTCAAATTATTTTCTCAAAAAGACCTGTGAAACACAAGGTAACAGAGATTACAAATAGCTATACTCACGATTTTAACTATGAGTGACCTAATGAATAGAAAGGGAGATCTGTGTATGTCAATGTAAACTTCTTACAATGAAACGATGCAATTATTAATGAATAAATATAGCAGTCCTGACACATAACATGCTAATAACTTTCGGTAAGGTGAAAATGGCCACGAGCCGGGAATCCAACCCGGGACTCCTGCTATGATCGCAGGAATGTTAACCACTACAACAACCATTCGCCTGTACACCATTTTCACCCAGACTTCAACCCCAGAAGACATGAGACACATTCCCATACAGGAGATAAGGTCAAACCTCCTTAGGTAAAATAAAACTAGTGGTGCAAAACCATTGCACATACTTTCATATACCTTTCTCCGTCTGTAGTATAGATTGAGAAAAAATTCAATGGTGAAAGGGTCATTTCTGGTGTGTGGTCCTCTATATTGTTTTGCATAATAAATACCAGCCATTCTGACATTTCTCAGATTTTTAAAAATTTTCATTACTGTGATGATTATCTGGTTACAAATACAATATGCAAGCGACTTACTACGCATTTGAATGATCATATGTTTTCAGTAATATGATCAACGTGTACTCAAAATGCAGACTAGTCAGTCTTTGTTTTTAACCGATAATTTTTCGAGAACTTGGGTGTTTTACAACTCAATTCACGTATATACAGGTATAAGCAAAAAACATCAGGTGAGAAAATGTCGCGATTAAGATTTCTTTGTCAACTTAAGGAACGTAGTGTGATCATATGATACATTATGTTACAGATTATCAGTTTCCCTCACTCCAGATAAATGTCAGTTCGGTATCATGCGTTTCCCGTCAACCAAACATCTTTCCTTCCCAATTTCCTTACCCGAGTCACGGTTAGGTGGAAGAGCAGGTCCCATACTCTGAACCTCACCAAAGGATATTAAATGATTAAATGAATGAATGAATAAATGAAAATAAATAATTACATTGTTATCCTTTATTATTGAGAGTTCAGTTTACAACTTCTCTGATAGTTCTTGAAATTCACAAATGAGGTGAAAAACTTAGTGCCAAACTTTTGAAATTTGTTCTAAAACGTGCTTCAGCAGACGAAAATAAATCTTCTTTGGAAATGTTTATTATATTCCATTAAAAACCAATTCCCTTCCAATTTTACTCGATTTTGTAGTCATAACAGTCTGTTTCCTTTACGTGAGATATTACTCATGGTTCATTGTGAGATGTGATACATAGCACAGCATTTGCTTGGCGAAGGTTCATTGCTTGGCTCGTACCGGAAGCAACTGTTCTGGTGAACATGGAGCAGGGACGTAACCTGCCGCTAATTTCATGTAATTTGTCGCAGTCCGAGTCTGCCAGACATGAGCTGGTGACTGAACATCTCGGATTCTGTAACGTGTCCCTTTCAGTTTGCGATATCATTGTCATAGGGAATGCCCTGTCTTATCTATTCAATCATGCCACGTAGCAGTATACTATACTGAACGGATTCTCACGCCTCAGTTTTGTAAGGATCTCAATCATCCCACAACTTTACTCTTTTAAAATCTCCGATAGACAACCTGTGAGGTAGGTAGTGACTGTACTAAGTCTTCTTACACATGTTACATTTTTTTGTGGATAAAACAACTCAACGTTTTTCATATTTCAAATATGCTGTAGAATGTTTTGACTCTCCGAACTAATGTTGTCAGGGATGATTTAGATAATTAATAAAAATTTCGGATAGTCAAACTTCACTTTATAAAAAAAACGATTGAATTAAAAATGAAATTATCGAATACATAGAGAGGTTCTTGGAAAACGAATATTGACTGTCCGTTTCGCTAAACTGCATTTATCAATAAATTGGGTTTATACCCCTCATGCAGCTAATAACATACTTTTTATGACATAAATATTAGGTGGTGGCTTCCCTTGTGGACGCTTATAGAAAAAACAATTTACGATATACTGTTCATCTTCAATTCGTCGAATGAGATAAGTTCCCTTGTCCTCACTGGTCTTACTACGTTCTGGGAACGACATCATCGACGTCTTCGCAATTGCTTTCTTTTTTTTTTTCTTCCATGATGTCAATTTGGATAATTGAACGTGCGGATATACGACGATATACAGTACTGTTTACTATAAGTGAAATAAATATAACAAAATTGAAATTTTAATCGACCTTATAATGTAGACTATTTATTTCTATTATTACAACGTTTCAACAGCATGTTGCTGCCATCATCAGACAAACGCTAGTGAATGGACATGTCAACAAATTTGTTTGTTTCATCATAGTTAAAAGCATGAAAGCAAATTAAATACAAAAATAATGTCAATAAATATAAAAAAAGTTATTATAGCTCCCGTGATAGCTCTACGCTAGCGTGCTGGCTTGTCACGGTTATAGCACGGGTTCAATTCCCAACAAAGTCAGTAAAATTTGTAGCTTTTTCACTCGTCAGTTTTACATATCTGTGATGATTGAAAGTTTACCCTGTGCGGTTTACTACTGCAGTTGTACTCTCAGATACGGCAGTCTAGATTCCATCTACACGCTGTTCCTCCAAAACGTTGCACGATGTGCCTTGTAACTCAAATAGATGTGGACTTTACTAGCTGTCGCCCTTAGTTGGCCGAAACGAGATTATGTGCATATAAAAGTCTGTCTCTTATANCTTAGTTGGCCGAAACGAGATTATGTGCATATAAAAGTACCAGTGATCGTTCTAAAAGAGTTAAAATTTGGTTAAAATTTACATTGTCAACGTTAAAGCTTATTCTCACCACTAGATATACATAATATGTACGAGATTTTCTAACCTCAAAATTGAACTCTTTGTGTATTTCATTCAACTTCATGTATTGTCCTCCGAGTGGATTTGTTTATCACTAGATTTGAACAAAAATTGTAAATTGAATTAGTAACTCCGATATTCTTTTAACGTATCTCTGGCATTGAGACAACATTCGTAACACGTAGCGCAATAAAATGATATTCTAATGTACAAGGTCGGTTCATGGACAAACTGCGAGTAGAAATACAAAGATAACTGCATGAAAGAGAAATGTAATATTACAATTTTTAGGGAAACTAGCCCTGCAGATAAATGAACTGGGAAAATGACTCTCCACCTATTTGTATCTCTTACCGACAACAATGTTAAGTGGAAGCAATGCCAGACTCAGCTCGGGGCCCCGTGTTTGCCAAACACGTACTTACTAGAGGTTAGTCCCCTGGGGCGAGGNAGCGTCGGGATCGAAAAGAACAAGAGGTGACCAAGGAAGGTCAGAAAAGAGAAAGGAAGGAGAATGGCACAAGTAAGTGGAAGCAATGCCCTTGATCACCTGACAATTACGTAAATCTATGTCGAAACGTAGTAAGCTCTTCAAAGAAAATATAAATATTATTCATCCATAAAATGTCGTAAGTTTTTAGTTATTTATGTTTCTTCATTTCCTTCTTAATGTTGAGTTTCATGCACATATACATTAGTTTCATGAAAATAAAACACTCGTTTCCAGAGTAGCATGAAATGCCGTGTCATTCATGTGTTACTACAGAATTAAAAAAACGAAGAGAGTAATGGAAATAAATTGTAGTATAAAAATAATTTCTTGTAATCTCTATGAAGATCGACGCTAGTAAAAACTTTACGAAAACTCGACAAAACGTCTCTAAGAAGATAAAAACACAATTTTAATATTATAAAAAGTAAAGAGAATCTTCAATGTAACATATTTTAAAGAATCTTTACAGGTTGACTCTAAATTCCAGTGGGATGGGGGTAACAAGATGATGTCTGGAAATACTCTTAATTTAATTATAATTATTGAATATACATAGGGCCTTTTTTAAAAAAGGTGCTTTTTTCCGGATCCTATACATTTTTTCTTTCATTTTTGGTACCTGAGCAAATAGAAGTTATTTGGCAACATTGCGTCTCGTTAGGTGGCACTAATACCGCCTGGTTCATAGCTCTGCAACGTAATACAGAAAATATAGGGATCGGGAAATTGGTAATGTCTTGATTTGTGGAGATATAGAGCTATATTCAAGACGATTGCCAAATAATTCCCATGTTTTCTCCGGTAAATTATTTATTAATCCTTCCCTTACAAGTATCATCAAATAGCTCTCAAAAAAGCAGTAAAAATGGCATCAGTTCACGTGGAGCGTAAAATACGAATTTACTTCCATTTAGATGTACCTACATTGTCATAATTATGGGTGTATAGTTGTATTGATAAGAAATTATAAAGCACATAAATGTTTTGCACACCCACTTAAGTGCACAGATGTACTTATTTCAACTATATTGATGTACGTGTAATAAGATAATTTCTTTTTCTGATTTTTCTTCTTTCTACGTAACAAGAGGGCACATTCCCTTTTTCCTTGTCAGCTTCTCCACGAAACAACACGCTGTCAAAACACCGAGCTTATGTTGAGATGTTCTTTAAGAGATGCGAATATACTGATTAATTCTTTACAGGGCTACCTCTCTTCCTTTTGCGTCAACTATCAAAGAGATTGTTGTATGCCGTCTCACTGCGCTGTAGGGTAGGGAACTCCTACATATGGTTAGGGGAGCATTAAGAAAAGCACCGGCAACTTTCCCTTTGTTTCTTGATCGTTCGCTCGAAAAAATCTCGTTTAATTATCTTGATATTGAAAGGGCTTCATTAAGGGTATATTATTACGGAAATCGTTGAAAGAATGCTCTTGTAACTTAATTACACAATAAAGGATATTTCAAAAGATCTTAAATATTACTCGACGAAGAAATATGGGGACACAAACGGTAAAAGGAACTATAAAGGTTATAATTGTTTCTTTTCAATAGGCAAAAATTAATTTTACGTTGGGAATATAAAATATTAGGTGTACATTTGTATGTTTTTATTAACTGATTCGTATCTGTACGTGGTGATCATTGCTTAAATTTATCTTATACGTTGGGTTGGATGTACAATCTTTTTTCTCTCTTTTAAATAAAATGCTTTCTACAGACTGAAGTCCAATTATAACCGAGAAAATTTTATTTATAGTATGAAATTCTGAATTTACTGTTGAGACATGATGGTTTCATATGCTATCAGATATTTTTGTGTTGTTTTGTGTTATATCAGTAATTGTGAAGTTTTGAACACTGTTCATCATAATTCGTCAAAAAGGTAAATTTACTTAAAATTGGTTTATTGATCAATCATCTGAAAGAATTGAAATATGGTACGAGAACGTGATAACGATAAAACTTATTCACTCAAAAATACACACGCAAAAAACATTGGGTATGTTTCAAGTATTTTTTTTTCTATATATAATCTCTAATGAACTGAAGATATTTCTACTATGAATAGAGTAAGAAAACAGTTGAATCTAAAGAATATTGTATTTTACAGAAAACCAGGGATTTGAAAGTTCATATTTTACAGAATATCTGGAATCAATTGGCTTTTGTATGTGCACTCAGATAAGTACCTTTCCGAAATGACGTGCTGGAGAATATGATGAAGGATAACACTAGGTTGAAGTTCATCAGATACTCGAGAATATTTTACACCATTCTAGTAAATCATCGAATAAATGTCAAGAGGTCAGTAGGTACGGTGTAAATGAATTTCACGATTGTAGTTGCTCCAAAATTTGCATTTATTGCCGTTGGATCTGCTTTTGTATTTGCAGACGTTATTACTATTGCTTCAAATGTTGTTGCACGGCTGAATATTTTCCTTCGTTATCAACATTTTAAATAATAATTACAATTAGACAATCAGATACTTTCATTCTAAAATAGAAAATTCACTGTTCACAAGAAATTAATCGCACTATTTCAAGCAGATGAACTCTAACACAATGTAATATCAAGATGTTCGAAAACAACGTTACCAAAGATCGCTAGCTTCAAGAGTGTGACTTAATGCAAGAGGTTCACGTATATACGAAGTAATGAAAACATGATTGCAGTAATTAAATTGGAGGGAGACATATATTTTTAATAACTCCAGGATCATACAAGTATTTTCCCAATTGACGTTCTACGCTCTACGTAATTTATAGTACATATAAAAAAGAGAAATAAAATGACGAAGGACGACGAGGAGTAATAAATTTTCTTGATGTTTAAACAGTTGTATCTGCAGTATCTACGCGCTAAAACTGACACTGTGGAAGGAGGTGGGAACAAACGACTGAGAGAATATTATTTGCCAAAGTAAGATAACTTATCTTCTATCAAGGACCCTTTACGTGAAAATTAACCGTCCGCTTTTTCTGAGAGTTCTGAAAAGCATGTCACTCATAAACGGAAATAAGGTAGAGTAAGGCAAAGGCCAACACGATCCACATAGAGGTTATGAGTTTGTTGCGAGAGTAATCTCGATTGTCACTATAAGTCGCTCGCGTGTGATAATACCTCGCTTGTTGATTTAGTGATCACATATTGTACGTAGAATTCGATTTTTCTCGAATTTCATGTTTTTTCATAGTCATAAAGAAGTAAGGTTTTGATCAGTGAAGAACGGAGACATCAATGCATCTCGAAGGTGTTAGTGGAAACATAGTACAGAAGCAATAGTCTCTTGGTCATGACGTGGCGTGAAGATTTTTTTTTTTTTTTTTTTGGGGCTTTAGGGCTCGTCAACAGCGAGGTCATTAGAGCCCTTAAAACTTGTACAGGTAGGGAAAATGCAGTTACGCACTAGGGAGAGCCAACATGACTCTCCCCGCGTGTGGGACTCGCCGAATGACTCAGCCATACCCACTAAAAACCCTCCTGCATTACAACTCAAAACACAAATTCCAACATATCTAAAAACACTTTACTAAAAACATTTTAAAAAAAGAAGAAGAAAGAGGAAAATGAAAGATACCCTAGCCCTAAAAGCGTCGGGATCGAAAAGAACAAGAGGTGACCAAGGGAGGTCAGAAAAGGTGGCGTGAAGAGTTGAGAGGATTTGCAGGTGGTGAAAGAAACATCTTGGACGCAACAGAGTTCATGAATATTGACACGAGCTGCGAGATATCCTGAGCAAAAATGACTTCACGTCGATGCGTGCCACGGATGTCAAGCGCCCGGCATCTCCAAACGAAAGGGCATCATAGAGTTGCAGGTTACTTCCAAGAAACGAGTTTAAGACAATCCAGGTACTTTCTCGTTCGCTCCTTGTTGTGAACAAAAACTAACCTAATTCGTAAGTGAGATGAGAAAATCCGTTGAACGAAGTGTGAAGAATATTTATCATGAACAAATGTGAACAAAGAACTCAATTAATTTTCTTCTTTTTTTATCATTATGAATGTTAAAATTGATTTTAATTGGGCAAATGACAGCCCATCCGAAAAGAATGATAATATCTGTACATCTAAGAAACAGAGAAATAATAAGAGGTCTCATTTCTGGCGATTTGATATAAGAATTATTCATTTCACTGTGTCCATAACTTGGTCTTTAGTTCTTTGATTTATCTGTGCAATATTGTTTCTACTTCTGCATTATGTGATGTTGAGAATGGATAGTTTTTTCCCACCACCATTAAATAGACTACGAATTCGAACATCAGTGTGACAAGTGTCCGAATGAGGATCTGTGCCTCATGAACAGACTCCCTCCCCTTTCGTTGCATTATTTTCTCTTTGTCTCTTATTGTTTCAGATCGGTAATATTATTTGTAATTTTTATTACTAAACATTTTGAAGTAGATATATATGTAACTTACCTACGACCTGACTAAAGTTATCTGCATCTTTTTTCAACGAAATGGGTTGTTTTCAATAAAATACCCGAAACAAGCACCCTCTTCAAAAAGAGCACACAACACGCCCCATTTTTCAGGTTCTTTGTCTAATTATTTACTTCGAATAAAGACTAGAATGAAGATAATTAACAGAATCTGATTTAATTACGATAACAAATCTGTTTTATATGTTACCAGGCTACTGTACCTTTTTCATGAATCTATTATCCTTAAATTATTATTTTTATTGCCCTTTTTTTCTCGCTAGTCAGGAAAATATTAGTTGCATTAGGTCCAAGATCCAGTTACGTTTTACTCCTTGGCGAAATATATATATATATATATATATATATATATATATATATATATATATATATATATATATATATATATATATATATATATATATATANCACTGAACCGTAACGGAGTTCATTAAATCGCTACCTCGAAAAGCTAAACCTTTATTATTAGAAATACGAATTAATATTTAAAGAGAATTTCAAAATATTTCAGCGCTTTCAATTCAGAAACTTTTGGTTATATGATAAATAACAAGCATGACCGAATCGTAGAAGCAAAATTAAGTAAAGACTGTGAAGAACATTGTCTTCTAGTACATACCCTTAAAGTAATGAAAACAAGAGAATTCAGAGATTTAACTAATAGCTTAATTTATTAAGCTTTGTGTAAATTGTAGTTTCTTTTGACCCGGATTTTAAAATAATTCGTAATAACGTACATATAAGCATACAATATTGAAATATGTTTGTATCTTTGTGAGCTTTCATTGTGATATTTAATTTTTGAAATAAACTGAAGTGAAAATTTAATATCACGAAATAGAAAGAAAAAACTGTTTTTTTAAAATATTATTCTGCAAAAAAGGATATTTATGCAGAGACATTTTAATTTTATATTGGGGTTCAGAATTTATATTTCAGTATATAAAACGACAGCATTTATGTAAACACTATTACTGACAACTCCTACTAACCCCTCTGCACGTGAGCCATATTGTTAGTAAACTCAGCTAACCGGCCCACTACTAACAATAGCTTACCTCCTTCCTCTTTTCGCTCCATGCAGATAAGTTTCAAAAGCACGCTACGTTTCCCATTTACAAACACTACTAAAACACACCAATATTTATGAAACTGACTTTTAAAATCATCGTCTACCACAAGTCGCTCACATTGTTGTTGTTTTTTTCAATGAAATGACATCTGTTTCATTAATAGTGGCATTATGTGTTTCTTTGTCTAAGAATTTACTTGAAATATGTGATTACAGAAATGATTTTTAAAATCCAGTGAGTTTGGTGTTTCATAGATTTAAATTCATGTCTAAATTATTGAATGTAATTTTCCTTTCCTCCCAGAAGTTGGCATATTCTGTTATTATTTCTCTCCCCCTCACGACAAAGCAGGAGGAAGGATAGTAGCCCGTCTTGCAATTTAGTAGAGCGGATTGCATAGCAATTTTCTTGCTGCAGGGGCCATTCCCTTCATTCGTCCTACTCTCTGCTCTTCCCGGCACCCAAAGAGAGGAGAACTTTCGAGAAGCATTGTGGTGCGTGATCCGCATATAAACGTTTCCGGAAGTTTCATTATGTGTCGTATATATTATTCATTCTCATGCAAAGATTACGTGACTTCATGTCGTCACGTAACCACCGTTTCATTTGTGGTTCCGGACTGGTTTCTTTGAGCCAGTCTCTCGTCCAGCGTTCTTCAAATGGGACGAGGAAATACTAGGACATCTGACAGCTTGTTACTCTTATTACCAATTATGAGTTTTTACCCATAAAGATGCATTATCCACGTCCTTTTTATTTGTTGGGATAATACAAAAAAAAGTATTATTTTTCATTCTTCAAGTGCGAATAATCATAATAATGATCACAAAAGTAGTTTCTGATAAGTCGTATATCTTTTTTCTTATTATTAAATGACAAAACATTAAAAATTTAATTTAAAAACTTTCATTTTTATGACTTTTATCCTTTTTATGCCTTTTTCAGTTGTCTCATGAGGTTTCCATTTTTCAATTATGAAGGAAAATCAGTAAATACATGACAGATTTGGATAGATAATATTAACACATGCCTAGCTATAATATTAATTTTTCAAAAATATTATTTTTTAATACTCTATTGTTTGTCTTTTACGTTAATATCCTTGTTGTGTAAAGCGAAATATTTAATCCAAATATATTCGTCATTTTTCCTCTTGATTCTTCATAATACTACATTACGTTTCCTGAAAATTCATAAAATAAATTTAAAACATCTTCACTAATTTGAACGTTTCTTCGATGTTTTCATCTTCTGACAATACATGATAAGTATAAGGAGAAATATTACATCTATCTCAGAAAAGGTTCTCAGACTACCTTGAAAAGAATTTTAAGTTTTCGATTTAATTAAAGAAGAAATCACTTAATAATTAACATACTAAAATTAATGAAGAAATGTGACTATATGAATCATTGTCGATTAGAAATTGTTTAATCAAACCTTCATGACATCTAGGACATTGTATAGTACAGGACATGGATTAAAAGAATATTCTTGTAAAATCTAATATTTTGAAACTGCAAATACAGTCCTTATCTATATTGAAATCTGTGTTCAAAGACCACAACGCGTTCCCACGTGTTGTCAATAATCATGTTGCAAAGCTAAGTGAGACAATTTAGTCTTTAGTGTACAGAATTCTTCATAATATCTAGTATATGATAATCCATTGTGAATTTGTGATATTTCAAATTACGTTCAGTTTTAAACAAGAAACTTTATTCTTCATTATTTATTGTTCATTAAAAGTAAAACCTAGTTTAATCTTTTTAATTCTAAAGAATAATTCAAGTCGTAATTATTTCAATCACTCATACATTTATTACTCTAATACACTCTGTGATCGCATCATTAAAAATGAAATGAAAGACTACCCTCAGTTAATTGAGATGTTGACTGAAATATCGAGGGAGTACGTTTGAATAAAATTAAGAAATGAATAATAAAACAAAAAATAAATGTACAATGTCTGTATTCTCGAAGGAATATTGACATGCATTTGCTTGCACGGAGATACCTATTGGATTTGCAAGGCACGTCAGTGCTCCTTGTTATGTGGCTCGTTAGGCACACTCAGCAAATCGCCGTGAGCAGACAGATCGGAGACAAGGGTCGCAATGGGCACCTACAAAGCGTCTGGTGTATATCGTGTATATCGCTGACAGGGAGAGATGTATGCGAAAAGTGCTATCCAACAACCAAATCATCTCACATCTACGGGTCTTATCTCCCTGATAATGTCCGTAGTCCTGCATAAAATACACACGATTGATTTCTCTTATTTACCCTATAGATAGACTGTTACACTTATACAGGGCACATCTATTTCAAGCTACCGTGAATTAAAATTAAATTTTGTAATGTTGTCAAATTTGGAATTAATTTTGCATTTTGACATATAAACTTTATAGACATTTTTTCTGTTTTCTTTTGCACGTAAAATAGAGAATTTTCTTCAAAAAATGTATTAAAAAGTTATTTTATTTTTATTTGAACTTCACTAAAGAGCAAAGAAAAAACGTTGCAATGTAGTGCGGTACATTGATACTTCACGCGTGTTCTGTAGACACCGTACCAATTTCATTTTGTATTATCGTATTGTTGATAAATAGAGATAAGCACGTCCAGTTGGTAATTATTCTTTAACTGGTTTCCTGCATAGACTGGTTTCTCTGTTTCGTATATTTAAAACTGTATAAAATAAATAGTGTAATTAAACATAGCACAATATTTTGATAGAACTGATAAAAACACTAAAAAACAATTCAGCACATAGCTGACTAAATTAGTAGTTAAAATCATATCAAATGAAATTAAGTACTGACAATCTTTATCACATTTTCTTTATTTTATCAATTGGGTGTCAACAATTTCTTTGTCATGTTTTCTTTATTTTTTTCTGTGTTATTGGTGGTGTTATCTTTACACATCTCATCTTTCTGTGTAGCAGTCAATTCATATTCTGCCAAACGTGAAACAGTAATAAAATTAATAATCCATCATTTGAACTTGATTAATTTGTAAGTTTTTGTAATCAAGCTAACTTATTTTACGACAATAGCACTAATCTTTGAAAGTTAAGTAATGAGATGAGTGTAGTTACTACTATTGTTTCATTGCCAGTGACCCAATTCCTAAGCTTTCCTTGTTACAGATGTTGCACTCGGGAGCTATGGGAAGTCAAGCGGCAAATTGCATAGCTGCGCGCCAAAGGACTAAGATCCGAATTTCCGTTCTTTGCGCGAATGCGCTGGATGTTCCCGTAAGTACGGTGCGAGAAAATAAAACACGCTGCGCGATGCGTTTCCAGTTATGTAAAACATTCTTGGTTTGAAATGGAATCATTTTCAACGGCCGTCTATTTTGTGTCCCTAAAAAGGGTAGTGAAACTCCCATTCACTAATCGTATTATTTTCAAAATTTCTATGTCACTCTTTGGAGACTGAAAAAAAGCAAGAGTAAAGAAATGAATTGTTGAGGTAATACAGTTAATATTAATGTATGAAGAAGGTCATACAAAATAATATTAATAAGTAAACGTACAATACAAGTTATGCTCTCTAATTACGTAGGTAAGTCAATAAATACTTCGGAAAGCTGGAAGACGCAATAATAATCAAAGTAACTTCTTGGCATTTATTTCATTTTTCGGCAGAATCATCCTGTGCTTTCAAAAACCTATCATCTACCCTTACAAGTCCTTGAAAACCGGTGGCAAAGAAGTCTTTTGATTGCTGTCGCAGCCAATGAGTGACGTCTTGGATTACGGCATCATCAGTTTCAAAATGACGGCCAACCAAATTATTTTAGGGGTCCAAACAGATGGAAATCACTGAAGACTAAGTCGGGACTGTACGGTGGATGTATCCGAAAGCGATTCCAACGAAATGTTCGTAACAGCTCCTGCGTTGGTCTTGCTGTGTGAGTGCTTCTGGATCCAATTGAACACAGCTTTCCGTGAGAAATAGTCTTCACCATGCACGGGATGCATTTCGCGATGCTCTTCTTCTGTGGTCAGTCCTCAGCCCCACAAAAAACGCACAACTGCCACAAAAACCACTTCTTCTCGTGTATACTCATGCAACCCAACCGCCATCGTGCACTGACTGCCTTTGACTGATTGCGTGCACGATGACATGCACGCTATTCGACAAGAATACATATTCCGCCATCTGCTGGCAAAAAATGTGCTCGTACTGTGAAACGGTATAAGGGAAACTGAAGTTTGTGACTATTGACTTGCCCTCATGTATTACAAGCAAGATTTTTACATAACTCAGTCTTATTGTTTCAATTTATGTACACTAAGTAAAACTTTGCTTCAAGGGACATGACTACGATGTATGACAATACCGCCGGGACATCGAGCGACATACTCGTACCACACTGCGCCTCAGTCTGCCTCAAATTGCCGTTGAGAATGATTTCTCTAACGAGCTTTTCAGTGCGGCCAACTGATCAGCAGTACAGTAACTCGTGCTGCCCACGGGCACTTGGCGCGGATTTCACCAGTCGTACATACGAACTTTCTTTATGTGAAATGGAGAAATTAACCTAATCCCCAGAGAAGGTGCAAAGGCACGCTTCCTCCCACACTAATCAGAATGAAGTGACACTTGGAATCCTACGGAGAAACTATGATGCCCCCACCGAGAACTTTGCTTTATGCAGCATAGTTTTTATGTATATCGGTCACATCTTATTAACATTGCGTTACATTTTGCATGTATATTAACTTCAGAGATTGTTGAAGTATTACAATGGATGGAGTCTGACTGGAGATGGAGTATAGTGCGAAGTTAAATGCAATTTGAAGATGAAATTCTAGCGAGGCGTGGAGACAATAAGCTATAGTTCGCAACTTGCAGGATATACAAAAATACTTGTATATGACTTCTATTTGCAAATCGCGTAATTTAAAAACCCTGATAACATGTAGTATTACGCGACGACTTATTGGTCTTATAGTGAACTGTAGTTATCTTCACATTAACACGTGTGCCTCGTAAGATTATTTCGTGCACGAGCAAAATATTACCAAAGACTTTATTTTACTCTGATTATTTCAGTAATCTTTCAATCTTATTATCAACGCTCGTTTACTTGTAGTATTTCAATAATCATTCAAACAACGTTTAATGTTTTATGCAATTGACTCTCAATAAATAAGCGTTCATTCTACGAACATTTAAAGTAGTTTTTTATCGGCAACATCAATTTTGTAGTATGTGTTCAATCGCATCCATCTTATTGATATTCAGTAATAGTTATTCATTCTATGCCAATTATTCAATTAGAATCAATTATAGATTTTTGAGAGATGTTATGTACCTATACATCACACATACGATACTTCAAATATCATTTTCAAATACATTTATTTCATTTACAGAATCATAAATACAAATAAATCATTTATATCCTTCGAATAACGTATCCAATGATCAAGAATACGTGTATAGCAGTTAAATTTATTTTCTGATTAATGTTAACTCGAGAATTAATCGAATTCACCATTTCAGAGTTTTAATACGTTACATTGCAATTTATTCATGACTAGCTGAATACCCGGCTTTGCACGGGTTAGGGAGAAATAATAATATAAATATACTACATAAATAAAAACAACAAATTATAAAGTACAATAATACACTACTTCATACAAATTTAAGAATCTTTTTTATTTCACACCTGTTTATAAACTACATTTTTTGTTTCATATCCAGGAGAAAGAATATATAAATTTTTAGGCGAACCTACTCTGGAGCAAGCAACATAAAGTTGCCCGTGTCTAAAACATGGCGATCTTAGATCAACACCACAAAACTTTAAAGACTGTCCCTGTGATTTATTAATGGTAATTGAAAAAGCTAGCCGGACTGGAAACTGTAATCTTTTAAAGTTGAAGGGAAGATCAGTTGGGATTAGAGGTATCCGTGGAATAAAAATTATTTCACCTTTTCCTTTTCCAGTTAAAATGACTGCCTGGATTATATTTTTCATTAATTTTGTCACACACAATCGTGTCCCATTGCAGAGTTTTGGTGGATCTAAATTTCGCAATAAAATGATTGGAGATCCTACTTTAAGTATAAGGCGATGTTGTGGCAATCCAGCTGGATCAAGTGAATTTAGGAATTCCGTTGGATAATTGACGGCTTCGTCAGCATCCACTACGGTATCAACCGATTTATATTCAATCACGTCTCCTGGCAGCATGGCTAGTATCTCCTTGTTAATTACATTAACATCATCGTTCTTAGGAGCAAGAATGGCTCTTTCTCGCAACCATTCTAAATTTTTATAATTTTGATTAACGTTAGGATAGACTGCTTGTATCATATCGCGGACAGTTTTCACCGATACACATAAATCTGATGACAATTTTATCATACCAGATGCTTCAATAACTAATCTATCTTCTCCAATCTCCAAAAGTTTATTTGCAAAATTTTGAGCATTCCCATCTCTTAAGAGGATTCGCATGTTTTGTTTAAGGCTAATTTCTTGGACATGATTCCATAGAACAGAATGTTTTAAACAGGCATAAATTTCATCGGCTGGAGTCGATTTTGGAATGACAGGCAGAGTTTGACGGAAGTCTCCACACAGGAGTACCAGAGCTCCTCCCATTAAACTGCAGTTTCCTCTAAGATCTTTAAGTGTTGCGTTGAGGGCCTCAAGAGATTTTTTATGAGCCATCGTACACTCATCCCATACTATCAATTTACATTCTATAAGAACTTGTGCCTGGCCGCTTGTTTTATTTATATGACATGTGGGATTTTCTTGTCGGGAAATATTAAGTGGCAACTTAAGGGCAGAGTGGGCTGTTCTTCCTCCTTCCATTAATGTCGCTGCAATACCTGAAGATGCAACGGCTAGAGCAATTTCTCCATGAACCCTGATTTCAGCGAGAACTAAATTAATTAAAAATGTTTTTCCCGTGCCACCAGCAGCATCAAGAAAAATGATTCCTCCTTCTTGTTTATCTACTTGATCCATTATTGTTTCGTACGCGAATTTCTGATCTTCATTAAGAAGTGGCTTTTTATCCGCGATGTATGCTTCTAAGTCTAAGACATTGTAGCTAGTTTCACGTATATAATCTGGATAAAATACACCCTCTTGATGTTGTACAGGTGCAAAAAGACCGAGTTCCACTAAAGTCTTGTTAACCATGGTGATACACTTTTCCTCCAAAATAATCAAAGTTTTATTAAAAATGTCGGAGTTAAACGTAATATCCAATGTAGGATTTTCACTTCGAACTTTAGCCAGTATATCCTCACTCATTGATTCTTTATATTTTTCCCATAATGTTTTTGGGTTAGATGGATTACAGGAGGTTATTATGATGGCAAACAAAATTCGGATTTGTCCTGGAAGAGAAATCAAACTGGCCTCTCGCAATGAGTCATCCCAGTGTTGATCTCCTTCTAGCAACCCTAAATTCTGGCAAGCTTCTCTGAATGTCTCACATATTTCTCCGTTTACCGTTCTTAATTCTGCAAATGAGCGAGGTCCTCTAATGGTATGTAGAAGCATTCTTAAAAAATAACATTCGGCGTTGTTAGGATGGACTGTGTAGACTCGGCCCAATGCGTCACATGAATAAATATTATGCTCAGGATCAAAGTTGCCCATTTTTCTTCTACAAAAGACTTTCCTTGATGTATTCCACGTATAATATCTCGGCAATTCTGAATACAATAGTGTTCTTGCAAAAGTATCCTGCTGGCATAGTTGGAAAAATGCTGTTAAAGTTGTGTTTGGCGGCTGATCAATCACTCTTGCGGCACTATCAGTTGAGAAGTATACTCGTTGACCGTTTTCTAAATGAATGCTAAGGTGAATCACAGTAGGATACCGTTCATGAATGGAAAATCCGAAGATTCGCCGAACAGCTTCGTTGCTACTGACAGCAAAAAAGTAAACAAATTACATACATACAAACAAACACTCTCCTTTATGTATATAGATTAGAATTGCAAAATTGAATTGTATGTGGTATATGAAAAGATTTTATCTTGTTATTTCGCCTTTAGGTTTTCATATAGATGACACTTCTTCCATTTATAATGACAGTTGAAATGTAGCATGTAAATTATAGCTATTAACCATGTGAAAATGGTGATGTAGTGAATTGAAACCGGGACCATATGACCGAATGGCGGGCATGCAGTTCAATGGTTTTGCCATTATAGTCTATCTAAGCTTCTTCACCGTTGCTTCCACTAACAGAATTGGAATTGATTGGGACGTGAGAAAAGACAACATAAATGAAAAAAATGCGGACCGACAATACATAATATTAGCAATGACTAAGTAATAACTTTGCATGATGCTGATCTACGGCTCTCGTAGTTATATTAATTGTATCAAGTTTCTTTCCCCTTACTTCTCATAACGATTTGATACCCAACGCACGATCGTTTCCTGGAAATCGTCGCCCCAGTGGTCTCGTTGCACGTCGTCGTCGCCGCTCGTCGTCATGGTAACGGCTTGGGAAGCAAAGGGCCAATTAATCCGTCGCTTGGTGACTCTTGCGCCGCTTCGCCTACTGTTGGCAAGGACTGTCATGTTCCTTCACCCGCACCAGACACCGATAAACATACGTTCAATGTAATATTCCTCCCTCTCCCTTCGCACTTCAATTCGTGTTGTCAACGTGTTTTCATTTGTTTCCGTTTTGTAGAACCCCCGTGTTTGGAGATGCCGGCCCCTTACAGGTCTGTTTCTGACGTATCGACGGGCAAATGGATGTGTAAATTGTTCTTTTGAATTTCTCTCCAAAATGTGCGAGAGAGAATTGTTCCCTTCTTTTCCTGCAAAAGTTAATTAACATTTTATTTTTAATATAAAAATATTTATACATGTCTGCCATTATTAATATGTTTTTTTTGTGGGGCTTTAGGGCTCGTCAACAGCGAGGTCATTAGAGCCCTTAAAACTTGTACAGGTAGGGAAAATGCAGTTACGCACTAGGGAGAGCCAACATGACTCTCCCCGCGTGTGGGACTCGCCGAAAGACTCAGCCATACCCACTAAAAACCCTCCTGCATTACAACTCAAAACACAAATTCCAATATATCTCATGCCTTTTACTAAAAAACACTTTTAAAAAAAGAAGAAGAGGAAAATGAAAGATACCCTAAGAAAGAAAATGTTTATATTTCTTTTAGTAATAATCAGTCTATAATTAACTCTTTCTGACAGCATTTCATATGACAAATTCCGAAAAATGGTTTATCTCTTACAATTCATTTTTTTCTTAATATAAGAATATTCAAAAGTAATATAGCCGAAACGTCAACAACATAAATAAGAATAATTTCTCAAGAATTAATTACGATTTATGAAATGTTATGCAGTAAGAAATAAATTTTTAGAACTGTAAACGGTAATTTTTTCTGCATTACTATTATAAATTCAGTCGTTATTTTTTAGGAGAATGAGAATTGTCTTTAGGTCGTAGGAAAAGGTTCATATACAAACTAAATTAATATAATATTTTTATGACATATCTTCTAAAAACTATAATATGTCACCACTATCTTTAGAAAATTTTAGCATGCACTTCATCTGTCATTTCACAGCGTTATCCATCAGATTAGATTGAGCTCTTCTCGAGATAGCTCATGACATTTTTTACCTCAACTTAATAAATATTTATTTCCACTTTTATTAATTTTTCTTCCTTATCGCAGGAACATGAACATGTTTATAATGAAAATCCCTCCAATTGTAATGTTGAATGAGAGAGTTATTAATTCTCTATCATCTTATTAACTCTATAACTTCCATATTATTAATTCTACATATGCTATCTATTTCGTCTTATAACACCAGAAACGAGAAAAATAATTGAATTTTATATGAAGTATTTTTGACAGTATATTTCATGAAGTCTGTGAAAATTGTTATCTACAAGTTCTTGCGTTTCTGAAATTTATGTTCACGCGTGTACCAGTATATTATCATGTGTAATGTTTGGGAAAATAAACTCTTGTTCTGATGGTTTATATCAATTCAACGTAGTGGTCACTAAAATTTTGTATTGTAATTAGTTAATTATCAATTGTCTAATTATATAACATATCTGACTCCATATTTTGTCCAATATTAGAAGGATAATGGTATTAAATAATAATTGTAACCATCAAGAGCAAATATTAAAAGTTATGTATAAACTGCCCATGTTAAATGAAACAACTGAAATCATTTCAAAATGTTAACATAAGATTTTATTATAATACTGTTTATGATTGACGTAAAGTAAGCTTTCAACGTTTTACTTGTTTGATTGAAGTAATTAGATTTTACAATAACTATTCTTTACATATATAAATTGAGAATTGAGAAATGGCTGTGAGATATAATATACATACACATATACATAATCTGAAATAAATACACAATTAATACATAAATGATAAATGGAAATAAACACATAAACAATATAGAAATGACATTATTACTAATAAAAACTAACATTCAATGTTAAATCAGATGATGCATGTCAATATGATATTTAGCAATTGAATAATTATATCGTAATTGCATTGAGACTTATATTTGTCAAATAATTACGTTTTGCACATTTACGATTACTGGCATAACAATTCCTACAACTCAAACAATGAATAAGATGTCAACTTGACAAGAGTTCAGTTCTGACTCACGGTAAGCTGTATCTCGTAGTTGTCCACGTTAGGTACTAGACGTCTCTGCAGCCTGTTGTACCACACTGTATATCGTTGATGATTTTACTCAATCTTGCTGTTAAAGATTCTACAATTTATGTTGCAACGCGTGGAATACGTTGTGCTAACACTAAAATGTAACATTAAAGACTTTTGAACTATAATCCGATCGCTAGAGACAACGCGTGATCGGAGGTCTCGACTTCCGCGTGCGTGCAGGCACGAAGCTGGTACTCGAATGTCAAAAAGAAGTCCTTCTTCGTCTGTCTTTTGTTTTACTACGAAAATTTCTGATTGGCTCTGTCTGATATTAATTATTCTTCTGTTCAATATAATAATTATTTCGTCCTATCATATCGCAGTATATTGCTATTGTTCACAGAATGTACTAGAACTTGTCATTGTTATCTAATAAAGTTTTGTTTGTACAATGTTTATTATTAATAACTTTCAAAATGTTCAATCTTCACATTACGCTCTTCTGCCCATTATACATTGACTACGGTCAGGGTATGTAGCTCCGGTACACTCTTTTACTTGTGGTCACGATGAGTTGGCCCACGTGAATGTCTGAATGCCACAGAGACACTCTTCGTTTAAAACGATGAAACATTTCAAATGAATGAACATCTTCAATGAACATAGCAAATAAATCAAACACTTTCCTTCATTAACTTAGTTCACGAAAACGTTAATACAGGAAAAAAGTTTGACGTTTTTGTTACGTGAACCTACAATAATACTCATTCACTGTACAAAAAATCAAGAGCTTGGAATGGAAATTGTCTAACAAACCTTCAATATATTAGATGAAGTTTTATGTGAATTATACACAAAATAAATTTGTTTATGTTTTTATTTTAATTTGTTCCATTGATCCACAATCTATGCTACATATGTTAAACAACTTCCTTTCAAAACAGTATTATGAAATAGGCAATAAATTCTCCACATTACTTCGAATAGTTTTTGTTTTTCTTAAAAATGGAACTCATGACTACTTACAATTCCGAGTAATCCATAATACGCCAATAGCCATATCAGTCTTGCACGAGTTCGCAACACGTCGTATGTATTGTTGCTTGATGACGTAGCTTCTCAACGCCCATTGTCCGCTCTAACGAAATGAACGCCCCCCTTCCCCTCAATCGTAGTCAAGTCGAATAGATGCTGACGATGGGAGCGCAATACGCAGGTGAGACCCAACTGGACGAGACGCATAGTCAAGCAATTGTCAGTTTACTGCCGAACGCACGAGAGAGGCATCGCTCAACCATGACTGTCCATTTACCCGAGAACGCACATCCTCTTCTTCAACGCCCACGTGATGCTTCGTCTGCCCATGCCACACTCTGTCAATGTACGCGAGAAGTTATATCTGTAATATTTATTGCACATTACACACCTGTTCAATTCGTAATAATAAATTTATTGTCAAAAAACAGTACAAACGGCGTATGACCACGTGGAGGGAAAAAAAACTAATTTACTCTCCGGAAGCAAGCAAGGGACCTTCCCATCAATTCCGATCAAGGGCCCTAAGGCAGAGGCGGATTCAAAAAATTCAGAAAAAATTCCTAGATAAGATAAAAAGTTAGCTGCGAGTTATAATCCTAATAGAATGTCAATATGTTTGTAATTTTAAGCAAAAAATTACATGTAAGTTATTATCGAACAATAGATTA
>NNCF01126328.1:215413-262973 GCA_002313205.1 Laupala kohalensis
TATATACACTGCATATTCCTTAAGCGAATAATTTTTATTTTCAAATCTTCATATTTTTAAATTTTATCACAGTAAGTAATTTATAGGATGCGGGTGTTGGTTACTGCAATATCTATGATGTGTGTGATTTTCTTGAGTTTGTCTATTAGAATAATACCTGGTCTGTTATGATGGATTATCTTGTCGGTGAGAATTGAGGCATCAAAACAAATTTTGTACCTGCTGTTGTCTGAAATTGACTTTGGGAAGTACTTGTAAAAGGAACAGTGTCTTCTATAAGTCCATATTTCCCTCAGAGTTTCTGATGGATAATGTTAGCAACCTTTGGGTGTAATCTCTTTGTGCTGATAGGGTGCATTTTCCTGTGGTGTGTTGTATAGTTTCTGGTTTAATTTTGCATCTTCTACATTTGTCATCTGCTATGTCTGTGTCTTGCAATATAAATTTTATATAGTTTTTTGTGGCTGTTACTTGGTCCTGAATTGCCATGAGAAATCCCTCCGTTTCCGAGTATAGATATATTTGTAAGCCAGGCGTTCAACGCAGCTTTGTCGACATGAGGCACATCTGGACCATGAGGATGTCTACATGAAGTGGTTTAGATTTCCATTGGCTAATTCTCTGACTGGTTTCAACGTTAATTTCATTTGGTAGTGGAGAGAGGTCTGCTAAATTTAAAGGAGAATATTTCATGTCAGCTGCAAACTGTGGTCTTCAATAAGTTAGATTCTTCCTTTATCTGGTGAAAGAAAGCCTGGAGTTACTTTATTTGTGAACTGTGAAGGTTTTTCAAATTGATTATGCTCCTTCTTCCTTCCTTCGGAGGCAGAATGTGTTTTTCTACATTTGAACTTCTGTGGTGTGACCTATTCTTCGTCATGATGGTCCTGACTTTTCGTTGGAGGTTTGTCTTATCTGTTAGAGTTCATAAAACTTCTCCAAATGAATACACGAGGATATGAAAGGCAAATGAATTAATTCCTTTTGTTGAATTTCGAGAATTTAAATCTGTATGCATTAATTTAAACATCAACCTGCATTAATTTCTCGACTCGATCATCAAATTCCACAGTTAGTTGCTTTTTTATGCATGTATAGTCTATGCATCTACATTGTTTTTGGTTTTTTGTGGGGCTTTAAAGCTCGTCAACATCGAGGTCATTAGAGCCCATGCAAGTAGGGAAAAATGCAGTTTCGCACCATGGGAAGAGTCGCAGTGACTCCTCCCCGTGTGTGGGACTCGCCGAATATATCTACCATACCCACTAAAAAATCCTCATGAAATCAACAAATATCTAAATATAAAGATGAAAGAAACGAAAACAGTTGCCCAATACATTATATCACCAAAAAAAGGAAAACAATTTCTAAATATCATATTTTCTAATTACAGAAACAAAGGATCAAAGGAAAGAAGACAAGAAAGATGAAAAGGGAATGCAAATTTTAAACCCTCCCGAGAACTTGTGGGAGGAGTCCCGATCTACTCATAAAATTTAATAGTTTATTAACATTAACCGTTTTATTTCCGAGAATTGTTGGTAAATCTGCAGCCAGACCAATTTGTCTCCGTATACTTGAGTATCTTCTGCAATCAGTTAGTAGGTGCACTGTCAGAAAACAGCTACACTCCTCACAAACGTGTTCATCATCAAGTAGTAAGAGATACCTATGAGTGAGAGGACAATGCCCTATGCGCAGGAAGGTCAGCAAGACCTCATCGCGCCGGGTTGACCTACAGGAACTGCTCCTTGACTAAACAGAAGATTTGATAAGTCGGAGCATATTCCTTTCAACAGCTAACCACTCATTGCTCCATTCACCCAGAATCCTTATCTTGACGGAATTTATGAGATCTCGTTTTGGAAACGTGGAGAAATCCACGCCATTCTTGAGGCATGCCGTCTTTGCGGAACAACCTGGATGTTCTGAATCAGCTTATCAGCTAAATACATGTTCTGGATCGCTTGAAGGGCACTCAGCGAATCAGAACAAATCACAAAATGTGATCCGCCGGAGCACTTTGTTGATCGCAATGCTCTTAATATGGCGTTGCACTCAGCAGTGTAAACAATGCACAACTCGCCTAGACGGTAGCCAAGGGTCTCACGGGGAAAAACCACGGAGCAGCCGACACCATCAGCTTGCTTCGTCCCGTCGGTAAACACAGGGATACGGTCCCGGTGTTTGTCGAGGATTAGGTGAAAGTATACCCTCAACATCGGACCTGGAGTGTTCTTTTTCTCATGATGCAGAAGATCGAAAAAAATATTCGGCTTGTGCAAAGCCCAAGGAGGAGAATTACTAAAACCTTGGTGTAAAACATTAGGTGTGCGTATATTTAAGGTTTCTAAAATTTGTTTGGAGCGATATCCAAAAGGTTTGGTTGCTCTCAGTCTGTTGTTATGGAAGAAGAGGAAGTATGAAAAACCGCGTTGAGCACCATATTGTCGGGTAAAGTTAGCACGTGGCAAAAGTGTCGTAGCATGAGGAGTTGCCGCCGGAGGTAAAGAGATGTTTCCCCACTCTCAGCATACAAACTCGGAATAGGACTAGTACGGTAGGCTCCCGTGACTAGTCGGATTCCTGCATGATAGACACTATCCAACTTCTTTAAATAGCTTGAACGAGCAGAGCTATATACAACACAACCATAATCGAGGCGAGATCTTATGAATGCTCGATAAAACTAGTGCAAGGAGGACTGATCAGCGCCCCATTCCCTGCTACTCAGGCACTTTAACAAATTCAGAGACTTTAATGTTCTTGCTCTTAGGTCCGACAGATGTTCAATCCAATTCAGTCTCTGATCAGAGATTAGGCCTAAGAATTTCACAAAAGGATAGAATTTGAGAACGTTGTTCCCCAGGGCGAGGTGAGGTTCTGCCAGAAGGCTTGGTCTCCTACTGAAAAGAACACAGAGTGTTTTCTCAGCAGAGAAACGAAAACCTGTCGTTTTCGACCAGTGGTATAATNCGCTCCGCACCTATGACATTATGTAATGAACAAAAGATAGCAAAGTCATCGACAAAAAGAGAGTGTAAAACAGGATTCTTTACAGCAGACGTTATGCTGTTTATGGCCACTGCAAACAAGGTGACACTGAGGAACACCGTTCTCTTGGAGAAGGAGATCCGAGGTGTCTCTCCCAATTCTATAGTGGAAGAAACGCTGATCCAAAAAGGACATGAGCATCAGAAGAAGACGTCCTCTAAATCACCAGGCATAGAGTTGTTGTAAAATGCCATGACGCTAAGTAGTATCGTAAGCCTTATCCATGTCAAAAAATATTCCTATGAGATGTTGTCTTCGGACGAAAGCATCTTGAATTGCTGATTCCAGGAGAAATAAGTTGTCCAGTGTGGAATGGAACTTCCTGAAACCACACTGGGATCGACTCAGCAAGTCATGCCGTTCAAGATACCGGACGAGACGTTGGTTGATAATTCTCTCCAGAATTTTAGCGACGCAACTCGTCAAGGCAACGCTTCGATAACTACTAATGTTCGTTTTGTCCTTACCTGGTTTTAATAAAGGGATAAGCGTTGCTTCCTTCCACGAATTAGGGAATACTCCTTAGGACCATGAAAGATTAAAGATATCCAGAAGGTATTCTTTTGATTCGAGACTGAGTTGTCTCAGCATTTCATAATGAATGGAACCAGGGTCAGGAGCAGTGTCGTGGACTGTCGCTAGAGCTGATTCTAGTTCTTGCATAGAGAAGGAAGAGTTGTAGGATTCCCAGTTGGTGGAACGAAAGTCAAAAGATGTGCTCTCTGCTGTTTCCCTTTTTCTCGTGAAATCAAGATCGCAGTTACTGTAGATATCAGGTCAGTAAAGTATTCAGCCATCACTGTTGCAATTTCTCTGTTGTTGGCGAGAATCCGACCCTGATAATTGAGTCCAGATATTGGGACTCGCGACTTGCTTGCAGTAGGTTTAGTACTACTTCTTTTTTTGTAGTAGATGGACGCGCTGTTGGTGTTGTTTTAGGTTTCTCGGGAAGAGCTGAGTCATTTTTCTTTCCGCATTTGCACTGACAAGTGCACGACGTTGTCGTAGACACGTCAGTGAAATCGGCCTGAACAGATACGGTTTTCATCTGCTTTGGAGTCTTGGTTGCGGTGGAGTAACTGGTAGAAAATACAGGGTGTAAAGCACTGTATTTCTTCCGGGCTTCTCCGTACGGGATCTTCTCCGTAGTTTTAATTTCCTGCACTTTCTTTTCTTCAAGAAAGGCGACACACTCCCTGCTCCATACCGGGTGACTGCCTGTGCAATTTATGCACTTTGCAGGCCCTGGGCATGAGACGCCGGGTTCGTGTGCCTCCTTTACGCACTTTCCACAGGTATCGCGTCCCTTACACGATGTTGTCGTGTGTCCAAACCTCTGACACTTATAACAGCGCAGAGGATTTGGTATAAAGGGACGGACCGGTAGGATCAGCCATCCAGCCTTCAGATTCTTTGGTAGTTTAGGACAGTCAAATGTCACGATGAAGGAACTGGTCTTCTCCAGAACACCATTTACCTTCCTCATGATCTGACTGATCTCAACTACGTGGTCAGACTCCCATTCTGCAACAAGTTCTTCTGTTGCTATAACAGTAATGTCCCTGCAACTTACGACCCCCTTGCTGCGATTAAGCGCAGCATGGAGCTCGCACTTCACAGGGAACTCTCCCAACAAGGTACATTTTAAAAGTGCCAACGCTTGCTTGTTGGTGTTGGCTTCCAACAGCATTGACCCATTACGCAACCTTTTAATTGATTTCAGCGTTCCAACTAAACCCTGCAATCCTTTGTAAATATAGAACAGGGATACTTTTTCAAGTGTCCTGTCTATATGTGACATAACAATATAAACATTTTCATGAGAAATGTTCTGTTTCTTATTATCCGTTTCTGAAGCAGGAGGGCTGTTAACCCTCGGTCGCTTCGAAGACGCTGAGGTGTAATACTTATCTTGCGGCACACCCACTCTGCAAGGCGGGGTAATCGTAGCATCTGTCATCTTGTCCCACGAGTTCGGAGGAAATAAATGTCTGGTGACGTGGAACCTCCGCGTCACGCCTCTAAGCCTTATCCAACTGAGGTGCGGTAGTTGCCCCAGAGGTTGTCCGCTAGTGAGTGTTTATCCTCAACACCTATTCACCTGATCGGCGCGTTACACACCTTGAAGTTGATGGTTTTTATAGAGGTTTAATCCTTCCTCGCGACCCGGTCAATGAAGGCAAGATCTCCGCCCTTCAAAACATACAACTTTCCACCATCGCGCCAATGATGGTCGCTGAAGCATGTCCAAAGCTTACGGTATCCGAGGACTGGTGGCGCAATACCAGTCCCCAGCTCGGGGCTGTGGGTTCACCAAGCCCATACTCACTCAAAACTGAGCTCCCTGCGGGGGAAAGAAGAAGAAAGAGGAGAATGAGAAGAAGAAGGAGAAGGGGAAAATGAAAGATACCCTAGCTCCAATAGTGTCGGGATCGAAAAGAACAAGAGGTGACCAAGGAAGGTCAGGAAAGAGAAAGAAAGGAGCCCGGCACAAGCAAGTGGAAGCAATGCCAGACTCAGCTCGGGGCCCCGTGTTCGCCAAACACGTACTTACTAGATGTAAGCCCTCTGGGGGGGTCTACATTGTTGTAGTCCCAGATATTTATACAATTCGTTTTCTTCCATTCCTTTAATAATTTCATTGTCATTTGTTTTTTAAGGTTATCTTTTAATGTTACCTTTGGAAATGGCGAATGTTCTGCACTAATCGGTACCAAGTCTTATACTAATATCCTTACTGAATGTTTCTACTAGTGTAAGTGATTAATCTTGATTGAGGATGATGAGTATATTTTAATATCATCCATATAAAATAGGTGGGTGATATTGTGACTTTGTTGTTCTACAACTTTTAATTGAAAACCACATATCGTACCATTCAGGAGATTAGAGAGTGGGTTTAGGGTAATGTAAAACCAAAGAGCACTGAGTCAATCTCCTTGAAATATGCCTCTCTTAATGTTAATTCTTCCAGTTGTTTTAATTTTTCTGCATATTCTTAAATTAATGGTTGTATCACATTTCTCCGTTATTGCCTTCAGAAAATTAATGAGGGTTGGATTTATTTTGAGCATTTCAAGAACTTGATGAAACTAAGAATGCGGGACTGAGTCGAATGTTTTTTCATAATCAATATAACTGCAGAATAAGATTATATTTTTTATTTCGGCTTGCGTCAGAATGACCAAATCTATGATAAGTTGTTCCTTACAGCCTTTGGAACCCTTCCGTTACTCCTTCTGCTCCTTAGCAATATTTCATTCTGCTCCATGTGTGTCCTAATTAACTTCGATATACAAAATGTCATGATTTTATAAAATGTTTGGAGGCACGTAATTGGTCTATATTTGGCAGGATGGGTGCTTTCTTTCTCTTTGGGCATTATTATTATTATTATTATTATTATTATTATTATTATTATGTAATGTGTGCAAACGAATGTATTTTATGTATATAGAAGCGTTAATAGTAATTCAGCTGTTTATTTAGATTTTAAAGAATTAGCCCCTGGGCACAGAGAGGTACTACCTCTCTCTTCCGGGATTTCCTTTAGGATACTTATGTATATATGCTAAATAAATAAAAATATATGTAATTCGCTAGTTATACCAGAGATAACATTCGGGGCACGATATTATGTTTTCAATACTCTCGTGTATGTACATTTAAAAGATTTGGTCGTGTAGAGAAGTAATTGCGGTCAAGTAGGATAACACGGAAGTTGGTAAATTACTCCCTGAATGTATGTTTGAAATAAACATTTCTAATATACTTGACAGAACTTAAAAATGAAGTAAAGAAGAAAAATATAAATCGAGTTTAGAAGAAAATTGCAGAAAGCGATGGAGTTAGGGGTGGGGTGTAGAGTTGTAAATTATTCTGCAGTGGTCGCGCCCACGAATTTACCATGAGAGGTTACGCGTCATCCACTTTAAAAGTAGAAATTTACGTGAAAAAATAATATTTTATTTACGTCGTTGAATTAATAATAATCTTGAAAATATCTCGAATTGAATTTTTCATACATAAACTGTTCGTTAAAATAAATATGATGTAATAATTTACAACGATACTTACGGATTTGGTCGCTTCCAAATCGCGCGGATGACACCTGTCATACATTTTTCAAGTAGCAATATTAATAAATATTTTCTATTACAGTTTTGTATGACCACCTAAATCACTTTCTATCTGCAAATTCAATTGGTATAATTAAGTTGTTCATAAAACACTTAGCAATAATTTTGAATTACGTATAGAGTTAGTCGAGTGTAGTCCAACACACATTGTAGCATTCCAAGAAAATTGTATGTGACAGAGGCGAGACAACCATTGGTGCAATACGTATCTCATTTAAGCACACTTTCTTGCCATGAAAAAATTCAGACAAAATTATTATTGCTTCGCATGAATGACTATTGTTCGATTTGTATATTGTATTGAGTATTGTGATTGAGTCAGCGTGGCTCAGTGGATAGAGCACTTAGTTGCTGGCTGGTCGGCCGGGGATTAATCCCCGGTGAGGTGGGAATTTTCATCACGCCTCAACATCCAGACTGGCTCCCAGACCAACTCAGCCTGTTATAAAATTAGTACCAGGATCTATCCTGGGGTCGAACTGGTCGGAGCGAGATGCTGACCACATCTCCTCCTTATAGTGCGGGGGTCAAGAAATTGCGCGAGCTTTACTCTCCGCGAAGACCAAAGCCAGATAAGAAGAATTGTGATCCGGGCGACCATTGTAGTGTTAAAACAATTGGATTTCAGCTCATTATCGCCAATATAAGGGATACTGATTTGTCAACAACTAGTTTCAGTTTAAAATTCATTAAATGTAATCAGTGTTACGTAATAGCGGAAGACAGGCAACTTGAATAATTACATCAGAAAACTGGTCGTTAAAGTCAGGAAGAACTTTCATACCAATGAAGTAACAAACTATACATCGACGTCCTCAAGAGTGTGTTACGCATTGTTTAGATTTAGGAGATGGAAATATATGAAAACGAGCGTTAAATAATGCAACAAAATAATGTCCAAATGAAAATATTATATACATTCTACTTTAGTGCGTTGCAATAGAACATGGAGAAAACTTGACTATGCGAGAGAACTTTTCTTAACAGACCGTGAGATAGAGTTGCGGGTTTTAATTTATACATTATAATAGATCTACAATATTTTGGTAACTTCTTCAACATGGAGTATATAAAGAAAAGAATTCTAAAAATAGATGTAGAAGGAAGAATGATTCTGCTAGCATTACTAATCTGGCGAGTGCAAAAAAAGAAATTCCAAATTACTGTAACTTATTATGTAAATTCATTGTATATATCATACTCTGTCGTGTCAAAAAACATGTAATTAATGCATGAGATTTCCTCATCCTAAATGGTTGATACCCGTAGTTCTTAACGGACGTCCCAGTTGCCAGGTGATAGATTTGGTATATTATTCGAAGTCTTATAAAATACATAAACTTATATTCTGTGCTATGCAGATGATAAACATTCTAATCTTCAATGTAGACGGTTGTGATAAGAGTATGTATGATTTTGATGAAAGTTCCTTGAGTAAAAACCATAGTATTCACATGCACAGCTTACGATAAAAGAAAAATTACCTCTGAGGCATGAACCCGGACAATAAAATCCAGGATGTTTTAAAATTTCATTGTACTCTGTGAATAAAGTCCGTTTGAAAATGAAAAAAAGAAGTATTTGCTTCACGACTCCATTGTTACAATAATTTTTTTCTGTGTCTATCTACAAATACAGTTAGAATGCATTCCAAATAATTGTTACGTGTAGCAGATGATTTGTAAAAAATTTTATTTGCATCAGATATTTTTGTTAACGTCACATTTTCCCATCAGGAGTCGACAAAGGAAGAAGCCACTATCCCACTTTCTCCGTCGGCCCTCTCGTTTATCAGTATGAAATGAGTATTATTGTTTTCGTATATAGAAGCACAGTGAACCACGTAGACTCAAAATATGGAGATATTTTACACATACTATAAGTCACCTCAGTTTTTCAATTATCAATACGCCTTTTCTAGGTCTACTGTTTACTATCAAGATAAATAAATTAAAAAGATTTCTATCTTCCAAAAATAAGAATATACTCGCAATGTAATTCATATTTGATAAATATATAATTCTTTTTTTCGTCAGTTTTCAAGCATGTACGCCCTAAATTCTCACGAATATAACTGTTCTTTTGTAATAAAAAGTTTTGGAGTATGTACCCTAGTCTCTAACAGATATATTGTTGACAGTATTTAGTAAAAATCTAACAATTTCCAGAAACAATGTGAGGAAATTCGCATTTCTAAGTGGAATGTAATACAAATTCAAATAACATGTTGCAAATAATATATGAGCCATAACACTTCCTTTCGCTCCTTCTTAATTTACACCTTTGACTTTTTTCCCTCCAACCTTCTGACTTTCTTCCCTTTTTTTAAGCACATATTATCATTATTTTTGTAGATTTAATATTAATTCTAGAAAGATTTGAATTGAAGCAACCTGGTTTCTGATCGCTGAATTTACCGTCGAGTTGTTCAGCTGTGAAAATAAAATATTTTCTGCCTGACTCTTAATGTAATGAATGGCAAACTAAAGCACTGAGTCATAATAAATGTAATTTGAGTTATACCTGTATGATCTTTGGTTATACCTAATGTCTAATGTCTCTGATACCATTGTCAGGAGTGTATTTGAAATATCTCTTCATCGCATACCACTCTACGGACGGTATAGAAAAGAAAAGCGTTTTGTAAAGGGATGTGGATTAGATAATCATTAAATGTGAAAATAAAATATAAAGAAGATAATGTTTCATCTAACAGCTGCATTTGCTACAGCAGTAGAGACTTTACTACGTAATTTACTAAATGCTACTCAGGAAAATGTTTGTATGCTGTGCTTAATTCCGAGCAATTTTATAACGCTCTTAAATGTTTACGTTCGAAAATACAAGCGATGCACCAGATCTATTCCGCAAGCTAAAATAATTTCCCTTGCATGTTTACCGTGGCGGAGCCGGACGAGAAAGTAATACAAGGGAGCAAAGCTAATGTCAGTCCTTACGTGTCTGTACTTTTTGTAGTATCCGTTTAAACATTCACCCCCTTTTCCCTTTTCCTCCCCGACACGGACGGAAACGCTGCTGCGCTGCGAACGCTGTGGGCGAGTTCGGAAAATCCACAATCAAAAAATTATGGGTCCGCGCGTGCGACTGAAGGGCTGCGATCAAATCATAACAGTCCGTTGGTCCGCTTAATCGGCCGTGTTCCCCTCCCCTTCTCAGGCCAGTCTCTCGCCGCGCTATGCAACCTCGCACCACCACGCTTTTGTCACGTCCGTCCCGTGGATGTTCAGTCATCCATTCACTCCGCTGACAACTCTTCTCCATTCATATCCCTTCGAAATCATTCTCATTAAATCATCGCACATCTCTAGATTTCTGTTGTTTCTTTATCTTTCCCGTTTACTTTACGAAACAGAGATTTCAATCCTATCGACACGTAATCCTTCATGTATAGGAAAGAACCCCCACTCGAACTTCGAATGTCATTTTCTGTATTATAAGTTGACAGAGAGTGGTGGTCCAGTTTACTTTCGTCCATTTTTCATACCTTTTTAAAACTGAGGTAATACAAACGTCGGTGATCTTTATTGATAAAGTTCTTCTTGTCGAATCGTATATCTCGTAGTTAGATAATCGTCATTTGTTTCTAAAAATCGGTTTATGAAGTTACGATTTAATACTTAAAATTTCTTTATAAAAATAGCAAACGATACTTTTTATATCAATTTTAATAAAATGTGTTACATTTAAATGCATTGCATATTCCAATGTATTATAGTATTTGTTACCTTAACTCTACTTCTTAATATCCTTGTATGCATTTTCCAATTAATTTTTATTAAAATATTGTTAAAGTTATATATAAATTAATATACTTTATTGTCAAAACGCAAGTAAAAACTGCATATGACTACGTGGAGGACAATAAACTAATTTACTCTCCGAAAGCAAGCAAGGGATCACACCATCAATTCCGGAGCAATTCTGGAGGTGAAGAGCATTTAAAAGGATTTAAATTTTAATTTTTTGTCAAAAAGCAGTTGCAAAGAGCTTATGACCACGTGAGGGGCAATAAACTATGTTACTAATAAACTAATTTCATATTGAACTATGCTATGCTATGAAAATATCGTATATTGTGATCAAAGTGATATAAAAATGAAATATTGTCGATAAATTTGGTTAAATTAATGCTTCATTTAAAAATTATTACCAATTACTATCACGAGGAATGGATTTATCTTTCCTTGATTCGGAATAAATGTGAGAAAATTCGTAAACATAGTCAGAAGAGGGAAATTCCCTGGTTTCCGCCCCCCCCCCTCACCTTTTATTCAAACCCTGCATATATTACACCTTATTACGTACGTTTACTTCAAATAAGGAGAGATAGGTGCACGTGTTAAGTTAATATGTGTTTCTCCGTTCTTTGTCTAGATTAGATAAGTCTATTATTGAGTAGTGCAACATAAATAAACAAAAGTGGAGAAGAAAGCAAACGTGGAACGTTATGGATAGTAGCAGCAACGACAGTCCCATCCCCTCACGTACTCATACTGAAATAAAAGAGGAGATACGCAACCTCCGAAACAATAAGGCGTCACGCAGCAATGCTGTTGCTGGGGAACTAAAGAAGAATGGAGGAAACGCTCTGTGGCGAGAAATCACTGATCTGATAAAGGAGGTATGTCAACAGAATAAAATGTCTAGAGAATGGAAGCTGTTTCAAAAAACAAACAAGATAACGTTTTCGAAGTGAGCAGGTAGCGAGATAACAAAATACGTATGCAACAAACAGTCATCTTTTGTTTACAGGTACCTCCTCGCACCTGCGCAGTGGTCTCCAAATGAGAATCGCGCTTAAAAGATATATTATTTATGTTAGTTTCCCTCGGAAACCGGCCGAGGCAAGGGACAGTTCTGCTCCCGTCACAAATAGTTGAAAATATTAAGTTTCCAGTTTCACTGATAAAGCGCCACTAGTGCATTACATGTCTTGACTGCAGACAGTTGAGTGGTTACATTGGTTGGCATCTGCACAAGGCTGCGAGGAAACGGAGGGCGGGATAAAAAGTGAAATAAGTATTGTATCTTATAATTTTCATGTTTAGTCATTTTTCCGTGCTGAAACAACGAATAACTATTGCATTAATAAATAGCATTAATAAATAGCATTAATAAATAGCATTAATAAATTAATAAATAACTTAGTAATTCAATGCATTATTGATCTAACCAATAAAAAGTCATCTTGAGAATGAAACAGTATTTTTTGTAACATCCAATCATATATTTTACTTCAACAATAAGCTATATTTTTATTGATTCTTCTTTAATCTTACTGGTTAATTGTCAGAAGAGTGTGATTGGCTGTGAACCCAAGGCGTGTGTTGGTGTTTATGTTTGTGTTCAACGCTCTGTGGAGAGAGATCACTGATCTGATAAAGGAGGTATGGCAACAGGAAGAAATGCCTAGGGAATGGAAGCTAAGTGTCATTATCCCAATTCAAAAAAAAGGGGATAGAATAACCTGTAGCAATTATCGTGGAATCAGTTGGTCAATGTTGTATATAATGTTTTATACAACAGATTGCAGCCATATGTCGAGGAAGCTGTGGGAGACTACCAGTGCTGTTTCCGACTCAATGGGTCGACCACCGACCAAATATTCACAATACGACAAATACTGGAAAAGACACATGAGTTCAAAATAACAACACACCACCTTTTCGTCAATTATAGGCAGGCTTGCAACTCGGTGAACAGAAATCAACTGTTTAGACTTATGGCTGAGTTTAACATTACAAACAAATTGATTAGATTTGTCGTGATGACAATCAACAGACACAAAAAGCAAAGTCAGAACGCCAAATGCAGATACGGAGGTATTTGAAGTGAAAACTGAACTGAAGCATGGTGTTTATTTTTCGAACTATTATTCAATTGAAAAAGTTATCGGATTCCTATCCGTAAACCGGAGCGGAACAATATTCAACACATCCACACAGATCTTAGCATTTGTTGACGATATTGATATGGTCAGAAAAAGTGTGCTTGCCATGTATGAAGAATTTGTTAGACTTATAAAGGCAGCAGAAGATATTGGTCTATGTATAAACGAAGAGAAGACCAAGTAAATGACATCCAGTAGAATCAGTGGAAATAGGATGAGCCAGAATATAAGCTTCGATAGATATAATTTTGAAACAGTGCAACAATTCAAGTACTTTAAATCTATCCTCACAGTCGGCAATGATATCACGGTAGAAGTAAAAACACGACTGACTCATGGGAATCGATACCATAGACTCTAAGGCATTTAATTGGTTCGCGACTGATGTCAATAAACTCGAAATATATGATATATAAATCTAACATCAGACCGATTGTTCTTTACGGGTACGAAACAATGACATTCACGAAAAAAAGCTCGAAAACAGCCTGGCAGTATTTGAACGCAATATCCAGCGAAGCAATGCTGGACCCGTTAAAGAACAGCAACCCGTTAAACAACAACAGACCTGTTAAAGTTGGCACGTACCGGCAACTCATGAATCATGAACTAATAGCTCGCTTTGGTGAAGAAAATATAGTCTGCGTTGCAAAGTCAAAAAGGCGACGGTGGGCTGGACACCTTGCGAGAATGAACTCGGACCGAGCGACAAAACAAGTGTTTGATAGGAGGTAAGATGAGACAAGGAATAGAGGAAGGCAAAGAAAAAGGTGGACAGACGACGTAGAAGAGGATCGGAAAAGGCTAGGCGTCACAGGGTGGAAGCGAGAGGCGCAGGACAGGAAGAGATGGAGGCAATATGTGGGCAAAGCGAAGACCCATCTAGGGTCATAGTGCTGCTGAAGAAGAAGAAAATGGTTACCTATGAAAATATACTCTTACCATGCAAGTTATCAATAATTATTGATACATAAATACATTTCAATATGCTTAATAATAATAATAAATTTATTGCCAAAAAACAGTACAAACTGCGTATGACCACGTGGAGGGAAAAAAAACTAATTTACTCTCCGGAAAACCGGACAATGAAAAACACAACACAATGAAAATTCCAAATATGACACAAAGATTCACCATGACAAAAACAGCATCACATGGAACGCAAATCAAGGAACAAATATTACAAATAATTTAAATGAAAAGCTTTAAATTTAGATGTGAAAATGCACATTTCTCGTTTTTTTACTAAAACTTCACCAACACTTTTAACAGTTACGCAACGAAAATCTTAAAAGACTAAAATAAAAATAGAAGAATCTACAATGAAATAAAAAATAGAAAAACACGGAAATAAGAAATTTTCAGAAAATTCTAAGAAGAAATGCTCATTGTGTTGTCCCCATTATTGTTATTAATACGCATAATATTTCAGATAGTTAAAATGATATCCAAAATATTGTACACTTAATACCATGATGTATATAAGACAGTTGGCCTTCTGAAAATGGTCGCCACTTCATTAAAACCAAAGTGGCATGATGACTTACAACCGGATGTTGTATATTCAATATTGTACCTTCAATAAAACATGAGAAATTGGCATGATGACTTACAACCGGATGACAATAAATGGTTTAAATACCTTCAAGACAAAGAACAAGAAACAAGGAACAAAACAACACTTTTCAACACTTCTCAACCAGTTAGATTTAAATGTATTCTAACTTGATTGTAGCTTGTTTAGAGAAAATTCTTTTTAAGATGCCTGCACACTTCAAAATTTTTTAAGGCTTGGTTTTTATATTTAAAAACCTGTAAGAGTAAGGAGTAATCACATGTAGTAATAACATGCACTAGTAAGATTGCTAAAACATAACTCAACTTGACAAGGTATCCATTTGAATGACAATCAAGGATCTATTCAAGTTTTATACAAAAAACAAGGAATTATGAAACATTAACACCTTGCAGAAAAATGTTCTAAGGTGCTAACATAAGAGTATAAGATTAATCAATTCTCTACTATTAACAGTCCAATCTGATATGGTATGAGAAGAATACACAATGAAGAATTTTCACTTGTTGGTTTCACAGAATAATTCAATAAATTCTACCATATACTCATCTGAAGAACAGAATCTTCCAATATCGAGAGGTCCCTGGTTCGTTCCCGAGGTATCTGCACCAATTTGTTTAACACAGAACACAAAATATCTGCAAGAAGAGAGCGAATCTCGAGACAGCGCCGCAGCTTTTAACCTGGAGCAGATTTTTAACAAGAATGAATACCAAGAATATCACTTCAAAAATTAAAAAAAACACACCTATTGTTGAAGCAGAATTAATCTCATTGGAGCTTATAAAAAATAAGATTTCATTGTCGGAAGTTTTTAATGGCTATGCCAATAATAAGTTGAAATCAAAAAATAATTCACACTATTTATAATGTGAATTTTAAATAAATGTTTCAATATGAGAAAATGAGCAAATAACGAATTTTATAGATACAATACATATTTTCATCCTCGAGCTCGTTTCTCGTAAAAAAAGCAGCCTAAGAAACAGGTGAACTTCCATCGTCATTCGACTGTCAAGGTCGAGCGTCAGCCGCGCGCTCTGATGCAGGAATTCTGAAATTATTTTGCCTGTCCTTCGTGAGCTCGGTTGCTGGAGCTATCTGGTGGGGTAATTTTAAACTACCTTTTGCGAGGGAGTGGCAACTTGGATAAATTCGCTGTTTACACAACGGCCTCCAGCCGGTTATTGAAGAATATACTATATCTGCAATGCGGAAATGTCAACTTTGCTGAACTGCGCAAGCGCATGGCACACCTGCACGCAAGAGTTGGCTGATCGTCTCAGGTGCTTTCAATCCGCTACCTGCACGATCATTTCGAAACAAGTATAAAATCAGATAACCCATGAAAATGGGAGTATGAAAAGGAGTATATTTACAAATATTTAGGTATTCTAAATGAATACAAGAAAAGTAATGCTTCATTGCACTTTTTCTCATAAAATTTATTTATGATTTAGTTTAAAAATTTTATATCTACCTACTACATTATTTTGATTATGAGTGAAGCAGTAAATAAAGTCAAGATTAATCATTCATCATTACAGTAGATTACTCCTCCATGAGGAAAAACCAGAAAACGAACTCCAATAAAAGGACGTGAAACATATTATATAAAGAAGTGAGGAAGCAGTTGTACGCCTGAGGTCTACTGTCACATCTCGGGACCAATACGTGAGTCCGAGAGCACCCTCACTGTATTCCCATTGTTCCAGGTACCTTAGCTGCCAATCAGCGATATTTGTCATGGACACCCTCATCTACAGAACGGGCTACAGGAGGTGAGCCGGAGATTGCCGACACAACGGCCCTCTCCCGAAGAATCAGACCAACCAGTAAGCTCTCTGGTGGATAGGGTGACTTCTAGCTGTCGCCTCCCTGTTAGGTGCACTAAAAGTAGCCGATCAGCAATCCTGCTCACCGATCGGAAGCTGACGCTACCTACCCTTGACCAAGGGTGGGGACCAACTACTCGGAAGAGGTCAACCCAATTAAGGGGCACAAGGAGAGTGTTGAGGCACCCTCCTGGGGGCTTATGCCCCTATCCCACCTACTCGGTTTTAAGTGACGAATGACACTCGAAATCACATTCGGATATCTCCCACTTCGTGTATCTCCGAGCATCTGATCCTTTACCCGGGTAGGTAGCCTGAAATTGGGTACAAGGTGTGCTGGGGTTTCAGTCGTTCGTCCAGTGGTTCACCAAACGACCTCTCCATTGGTCGAGACCCCTTGCGGGGTTCTTTGATCGTGTTAGACCTTTTTTTCTCATCAGTCTAGGCTTCCCCGACGAATAATCGTCAATACCCTTTAAGCTAAAAGCTAAAGACACATCTGCGTCTGCAGAGCGGAGCGTTTTTTCTGCCGACTTTTGTTATCTTATGGCCAAAGACACATCTAGCGGAGCGGAGATCTCCGCTCCTTCCTGCGCGACCTTTCTGCCTGCTCAGGTCACAAGTGTTAATAGGTGGGTATATAACTTTTAACATAAATTAAGCATAACTTTTCTTAAATTTACTCAGAATATTTGCATTTCTTTATAAATACTCCCAGTTTTCTGAAATAAATTCACTGATTTTATAAGTGTCCAGATTTATGCCTGAATACACATTTTACAAATAATGCATTTTGAATCGCAATGGTATAATAATTTAATTATTGTGTAATTTCACGAAAATGATACATCCTTGACAACATCACTGATAAATGTTATTACGAATATTCAGCAACTTTGCGACACCAAATACCAAATGACAATGCTGGGGACAAGTATAAATTTGACCATTTCTTCTCAGAATTTTCTGATACTTTCATTATTTCATGTAATTTTTTACTTCTTCGTGCATTCTTCTATTTGTATTTTAGTCCTTTGAGATTTTCGTTATCAAAGATATTGGCGTGGTTTTAGAGACAAATGCGCCTTTCCATAGAATCTGCATTGTGTTGAGTTTTTAATCATCAAAATTATATTATATTAACAATTTTTTAACATAGATGAAAAAATGTCCTACAGTTGGCCTTATTTAAAACGTAGATTAAAAACATCATATTACTACTAAATATTAACTGTTTTAAAACAAAAATTATTGAGTCAATTATGTTAAGTATTTTGGAAGATAGTTATCTATCAATAAGCATTGATAAATTACATGATATATACATCAAATTTTGTTTGAATGTATATTGTTAGTTTGTTTTGATATAACTGGTTTAAGTTGGTATGACTGTGTGGGTTATTTGAATTGTAACGGTTGGGCGTTAGTTGCTCAGATGTAGTTGGCGTGAGTATGTTTAAATATTAGAGGTTATGAGTGGCTGTTGTGATGGTAATGTAGTGTTTCTGTTTAAAATGTATGGAGTTTTATAAGGTATGTACAAAAATGATACATGATTGTAGAATTAGATTGTACATAGACGGTTGTGTATAATAAGTGTAAATGTTTCTTTGTTGTTTGTTAAATAAATAGCCCTGATGAAGACACGATAGGTGTCGAAACGTTGGCAAATAAGTATTGAGTTTTATTTAAAACGTATATGCAAAATTATAAAAGATGAATCAAATTGAGGTTGAAAGAAAAATGGAACATTATATTGTTCTTATTAAAATACACAACGTAACGACTCGTGGTTTGAGTCGTCCTTAGGTGATAACAAATTGTAAGGACAAACATGGAAATAGCAACATATTGCGCACAACAAACACAATGTATATCGTAATCATCAGTAAAAATGTCGTACGTTGTTATTTATTTCTTATATAAGTATATTTAACTATTACTGTATGTTGCATCTATGTATAGTGGGTCTATTTCTATTATATATAAAATATGAAAATAGTCACCGTGGAGTTTGTTTCTCAGTAAACAATAACTATTACTTTAAACATTTTCATTATCTATAGATATGTTTTTACAATAAAAGCATTGTGTACTTAGCGGGAAGTTCATTGGTGCTCAGTACAAGACATGCGCGAAGCATGTCTGTTATCATCCTGAATTGACCTTGTTCCTCCCAACTCCACTCACGTTCCCCTACATCTGCCCGCTGACGCCCATTCTGCTGACGCTCCGCTAGGTGTGTCTTTGCATAGGCGGAGCGGAGAGGGGCAGAGAAAACAGATGTGTCTTTAGCCTTACGAACATCTTTCATCTTCCCCAGTTACTCGTGAGTCGTTGAGCCTATCACGTCCTTTCGGACCTCAACTCTACCGTTATCCCTTTTGACCCCAGTCTATTATCTTAAATACTCACTGAATGGACCCTTCCTCTCATCCAGAGAACTGGGCAGAGAGGACGGTCCACGGGTTGCCCCCTGGGCGGGACGTGGGAGGATGCCCACAAACATCGAGGCAGGAAACCCGCCTCTCCCAGCATCCGCTCTGGTGGGCGGAGGTGTGTCTAGCTCACATCTGTACCGCTATCTGCGCTAACGGCAGTCGAGCAGCAAACGTGCTCACTGATCGGAGACCAAAATCTCCTTCCTGTACCACGGGTGGGGAAACCGCATTGCCCGGCAGAGTCCAACCCAAATAGGGGCTTCTGTCCCTCTCTGCCTACTCGGTTTAAAGTGCTGAGTAACACTCAGAGGATTGTCAGATTCTCTACTACCTCCTACCACTTACGAGATCGCGTCGGGATTGATCCGTTGCCCAGATTGTCAGCCTAGGATTGGGAACAAAAGCCGAGGATAGGCGAAGGTCCAGTGGTCTGTCTGTCGCCTGTACTTGTCGAGTTGGGGGCTCAACGTGGTAACTTTTACGGACTATACTGCGCGGTGGCCTTCCCAATAGGTCACAACTTTATAGTTCTACACATGGTAGAAAGGTTCTATCAGCGTTGGATGGATGTTATCCGAGTTCTCTTGCCAGATTCTCTACTACTTTGTGTATCATGATCCAAGGTTGCATAAGATCCGGTTTGAGAGCCCGTCAAGTAGTCAATCCAAGTTCCCCAACGAACAGATAGGACTGCTCCTACGTACGTCGTGGACGCGCCGAACCCCCTGTAGCGGGCTGGTCGCGTCAAGCTCGTGGGTTGGCGTCAAGGTCGCGCAGGAAGCAGCGGAGATCTCTGCTCCATGCCTGCAAATGTGACTTTGCCCATACGATAACTAACCCGGTGACGCGCAGAAAGTAGCAGAGACCTCCGCTGCAAGCAGCGAGCGGAAAATTCACTAAAATTCCCTTTCATTTCTGAAAATAATTAATAACATTATGTTATGAATGATTTAACATATGAACATGAACAGTTTAATGAACAGCGAATATGAACAGCTTTATAACTTAGGAGTAAGAAACGAAGAATACTTATCACTCCTTCCTCTGCTAGACCTCTCGCCAGCGCGTCTGAGAATCAAGTGTCGTTCATAAATTACGACAAACGCTTCCTACTTCACTTTTGGGGTTTTCCTCTCTTAGATCAAAGTTTACATACCCCCTCTCTCGCTGTACCAAATATTTAATATTCACTCACAAGTACAATCACGCATGCACAGTGGCTCACTAATGAGCATCGTGACAAATAAATGTTTCGATAATCTGGAAATGTCTTACGTTGAATTCCATTTAAGCTAGTAAATCTTTTAAAGCTAATCCATTTAAAATAACTTTTCTTAAAAATTTAGATAGTAAGTTGAAATTTAGAGTTTCATTAATTTGCTTTTGTGTTTGTTCGACAAATTATACAAAACTTTATATTTCATGATATTCTTCCCGTAAGTCTTTTTACTCGCAATTAATTACAAATAGAAAAAATATGCTCAAAAGTTTTCTTCACATTCTGCACAAATATGTAATGTGATTATTGAAAAAACTGGCAACGTTTTACATAGAAGTATTCCATGTGTTAATGTAATATACAAAACAACCATTTTATTTTGCTTTGAAAAGTAATTTATCACTGCTTGATTATTTTTGTGGAGTCAAAAATGTTGTAGATAGTTCACTTATTTAACAACATGATATTAGAATACATTGTTTATTTTTTGGAAAATTCCATCGTACAATATTTTTAGGAAGTCAGTTTAAGCTTCGAGTTAAGGCTTCGAAATTTTTGATTTAAAGAAATAGAAATTTGACTATTTCATAATCTACTTTTCTTTAATTATTTCATCACTTTTTAAATTTATAATATTTGTAATATACATTTAATATAATATACTTGTTTATTAATATGAGTAGTAGTGTAACGTGTGTTATCATGGATGTATGATTTGTTTGTTGTGGAGCATCCACTTTTAAAAGAGAAGTCATAGACACCAAAAAATCGTTATATATGTCTAAACTATAATTTTAATTATAGTCTAAACTATAATTTTAATTCTTAAGTTTTCTCTTGAAAATATCAAATCTCAATCATGGCTTCGTAGTATCGAGTGACAGCAGTTGTCTAGTGGAACTGTCTTTGCTGCCTTGATACCGTATAACGATAGAGCGTGGGTTCAAACCCTGCTCGGTTTAACTTGCTGAGGTTTTCAGCTAGGTTTTCAGCTACTCCTAACAAATGTCGTTTCGATACCTTATGTTCCCTGGCAATCCAACATCTGTCTTTCCCTATTCTCAAACCCAACTCACGGTTTGGTGGAAGAGCGGGGCAAATAACCCGAACCTCGCCATTACATTAAATAGAATAATTCATGTGAAATACATGGTTGAGCTCATCAGCTGGGCATGGAACATTTTGTGACTGTCGGTATCTGTCAGGAAAATATTAATATTCCATCTCCCATTTTAAAATTATTACGCTCGCAATCAATTCAAACTTTGGCATTTCAGCTTAGTAAATAAATAATAAACGAGCGGTTATTATAGTTAAGTTTTATGAAACAAATAAATATTGATTGTGTGTACGGATCATTCTCTCTTTCTCTCCCAACAGGATTTAACGATTCCAGCAAACAACCTCACCCATTCGTTTCGCCAAGCGAAACATACAGAGGCTCTACATAAATGATGACTTACGATCGTAGAGCTGTGAGCGGTCACATGTGCAAGAGTTCCCACACATGCTTCAGCTATTCGTATCTCCCTCTCCCATCTCTCATCCTATTCATTCTCCCACTAGCGCCCACCCCTTTGAGGCGAACCGCGGGGAAGAGTGACGGTGGAGAATGGGCGAACGTACAGTTATTAGTTGAACGAATCAGATGCATCTCATTCTTCGTTGGATGATGAAGAGATTTGAAAACGAGAATGGTGAGAAAAGGAAAGGGGAAGAACTGTGCTTGGAAAATTAAGCTGCACTCGCTTGCTACCGGCCTGATCCATCACCCATTGCAGAGATTGATCGGTCACGTTATGTGGGGGTGGCAATTTACAAAGTGGCGCGAGTTGTAGAGAGTGAAGAGACCGAGAGGTAGGCGTTGGAGGTTTCGCGAGTGCTCCTCGTGCAAAGTGGAAAAACGAACTGAAGTATGTTGGTTGATGGAGCAAGAAAAGATCAAATGGCGGTAACTGGATTATTGGAAATGGTTGGGTGATTTTTAATTTTTCCTAAATAAAGTTCTGTGTATTATATGAAATACACGTATAGAACCTAGAAGACATTAAAAATGTAGAGATGTATTTCACTAGTGAGATCATTTTTTGTATACTTAATTTCATGAAATATAATTAGAGAAATGGGAGGGTGCATAGAACCATAATATTCGTAAAGCCTACTTCATTCTATTTACCAATCAGAATCATTTATATAATTTTATTTGTAAATAATCACCAAATTGTACTGATTTAAATTTACAAATGTATGTTTTAGAAGGCAGGTTGACAAGAGCTCTTAAAGTGAAATGGTGTTTCTATGATTTGTATTGAGATGACGACTGAATAAGAAGTGAATAAGTTTTTCATATCCTCATGGTGATACATGTTTTCATAAATAATCCATTTCTTTCCCTATATGGATTTTTTTTCTTTTTGTATCTAATCAGTTAAGTAACATTCTAAAGAAAATATATTTGCTTTCTTCCTATTTTTAATATTAGTTTTTAATTCAGCTATAGATCAATTAAATATTTATTCAAACAGAAATGCCATTAGATTTTGCAGTTTGAGAAATTACTTTTCTTTCTAATAGTGAAAACGAGTCGTAGAGACACTGATTGGGTGTATTGTATGTGTGTAGCATAATGGGAAGATATTTATCCCAGATTTTACGCGATTTTCATCACCGTGACTCCAGAATTCTTTTGATAATATATTGTCATTTAGCTGTCTTTTCTTGTCGAGGAACTCTTACAAAAGGCACCATTGTAAGTTCCATTGGCCGTAAGTGGGAGAGAGAATTAGTCAACAGGTGCGCGGGTGCGTAACCAGTGGCAATAAACTAATGACGAGCGAAAAATGATGACATTAAAAAAAGACAAAACATCAAATCAGGCGAATGGAAGAGATTAATAAAGAAAAAGAAAATAGTGGGAAATAAGAAACATAAATAGTTGTAGCACTCAAGAGGTGGCCTGAAAGAAAAAAAATGTTATAGAAAAATATTAAAAGAAATATATTATGAGTAATTATAAACGATTGTCCGAGAAATCGGGACCTCATTTTTCTATTTCCAATTTCAATTTATTTACGTACTGATTTTACGAACTTTTGCACAGTAATAAATTAAAATACTATCGTGTTATTCTTGTTTTCAAAAATTGTAGTGGAATCAAACAAAAAAAATTTAGTTGTTACAGTTTTGTTGAGTGAATTCCAAGTATCAATAATAATGTTCTTGCAACTTGTTGGATGACATAACTCTTTCACGTCTGTCGTGTCTACCTTCCCCTATTGTCAACCAGCCCCCGAAATACTTTTATTTCGATATACATGGAACAACAAAAGCTTTTAGCTTTCTCTAAAATTATGTGGCTTCATTTTTTGTAATCATAAACTGAACGCAATAAATATTTATGACGTTAAATTATTATAAGTAAAAATAAATATTTCAAATTCCTTTATTTGCCATTTCCGAACCGAACAAAAAGTAAATGATTTTAAATTTGTGTTTGTGCAGACCTACAATGTGTAAATTTTCAATATCACAGTATACCAGTATAAAAGTATACAGTATACCAGTTTTGTTTTGTTTAATTTCTATAAGCAAATCGAATTTTAAATTTTCTTGTGTCAAATATATTGAATGATTTAAATGCGTCTAGAGAGCACTTGCACAGAACGCAGGACATGTGACGTTAGCTTCATTTATCCTTCTTTCCCCTATGCCAGGGAGCACCAATGCACGAACGGTTGCACGACACGAGCCCTCCAGAGTGCGTTACAGAACAAAAGCGCCTATTTTGACGCTATCTTTGTCGCTGCTCCACGGAGAGCCACTGTAGAGCTGGTCTCTGCGCGAAGTGAGTTCGTGCAGCGGGTATGAGTGGGGAGAGACTGTTTCACGTTGGTGACACGACGGACGAGTAATAACAAATATGTGGTGGTTTAGCGAGCAAAATTATGAACCAATTTCATTTATATATTTCCTTTATTTATAAAATTAGTGACGCATGTATATATTATATATAATTTGTGACGCAAGTATATGTATATAGTAATAAAACTCGAAAATTAAAGGGTGAATGAAGTAGTGGGTAATACTCACCTGGTTATCTTAGCCCTAGCTAGCTCTCGTGCCAATGAAAACATTAAGTGGATTCGTATTATTTTAATTAATTACAACACACAGGGTTCCTTGTTAAAGGAAAACATATTTTACAAAAAATTAAATTGACTTAATTATCCCTGATACATTTATAATTAACACTACCATGCACCTGTCTCTTATACACATCTAGATGTGTATAAGAGACAGGGTGTAGGAANATTTTTAAGAGAATTTCTGATATTAATTATTACCAGTTAATTACTGCAAAAACATTAATTAAATTTAGAAAGCCATCATTATTGCTCACTCTTCTTTCTGTCATCATTAAGAATACAATCACAAAAGTTCTGAGCCGTGGGCCATTACTATTCTGGTTCGTTGCACTAGATCTTCTCGCCGCCACTTAAATATCTATTACTGGTCGCAACCATTATTCTCAGGTTACCTTTTCATTGATGATCAGATCAATCTAAAAGCGTAGGTGAAGATTGGAATGCCATTGATTAGCATCGGCTCGTGCGGTGCTTCCTCGCACCCGTCAGTCGCTCATTCAGCGTTCAAAACCAACCTTCTTTGGAAGTTGCCGCGCCTGCCTGAAGTTTCTCGTTCTCGGAATTTGCATCGTTCACTGTCATAATACAGTTCTTTTAATGCGAGAGTTCATTCAACTTGATGCGACACGATGAAATAGTCTTTACAATGGCCACTCGTTACAAAACAAAAACATTTGATCTCCGACTAGTTCTCGAATAGATTATTTAAGTTGAAACTTTGAAAACTCTGCATAATTTGCAATAAGATCAAGTTATCAATTAAGAATAACTTGTCAAAAACTTCAAGACCTAGAGGTCAAGAATAATGAAGATCATCTCGAAGTGATCTCGGAATCATTGAATCTCGGAATGATTCTGAATGTTCTACTCAAATCTGATAGAATGTGCTCGAATCTCGAAATCTCACTAAAGTTTGGAATATACACGAATGATCGAATCCTGCTCGAAAATACTCGAATGATCACGGAACGACTCTACATCATGTTTTATTACCTCGTTCCCCACTCTGTCTCCAATAAGCTAACTCACGTGATACATTTTTAAAAACCCTGTGACTATTTTTTACCAATCATGTCTAATTCCACTCCAGTTGTCGTGATTGGTTGAGTTTAGAACGACAAGTGCTTGTTCCTAGCCACTCGGAACATTCCTTCCTCGGAAATTTCATTTCAACGGCGTTATCATTTTCAACCGTCCTCTCCGTAATTTTAACCTAACACCTTTTAAGAATAATAGAAAACTAAATTTAGGAAACTTTCGAACCTTTAACTGCCACTCCCTTGTCTTCAGCGGTTCCTTTACCAAGCGTTCTGCAACGCACACCCAACGGTCACTGCCTCGTGGTGTACAACTGTCCCTAGACAATTTGCAAAGCTGAGGGTCGAGCCCCCTCACACCCACGCTCTCCGGGTCGCTATGTAATGTCATCCTCTTAATTCGTAAAGGGTTTCTGCCTCTCTCCACACTCACGATATGAGTTGCTCTTGCAGCTGCACTTTAAAACCAAAAATCTGTCACTAACGCTGACCTTGTCTCTTTCAAAATACTTCTTGTAATTTTCCGTTGCTTCCCAGTTTAAATCTAACGACGCCATCCATTATGTGTTAGCAAATTTTCTACATACTTTCTACATACATAGACGCGCATATATATATANATATATATATATATGCGCGTCACAAAAGGACTGTTAGTTTTAACTACGAATATCATGTTTAAAATATTCACTATGATATTTATATACTATATCATATTTTCATGAAGAAGGCCACTAGTTCAATGATTTTTATGGGGTAAGCACCAATACGGACTTCCATTTTGACTTATACGACATAAAAAACAAACTTTAATCAAATTCGGAAACAGTGGTCTCATTCTTTAGTTTATGCTTGAAAAAACTAAACAAATAGTTTCTTCATATTGTTATTGATATAAGAAATTTTTGAAAGGAACTAAGAGCTTAAATAACACTTAATCAATAAATGTTATTTTAACACCACCCAGTCACAACTTTATTATATAGTTCTATTAAACGATTTTACATGTTCACAATACTATCACAAATACTTCATACAAAATCATTCTAACAAGCAAAGTACCAAGGTAACGTGTTGAAGATCATTAAAAGCTTTTAGCCTCTGGGCTTCTACGAGACAACTCGGGAATGTCACGCCATGAATTTGAAGTAAAATTGCTATCAGGCAGTTCTCTCTTATTTTGAAAACTCATGAAATACCTTCAAATCCTGATGACCCAAATCAATCGCAAACTGAAAAACTCTTCTTTGCAGACGGACATGAATTGAATATCTTTCACATCGTTCATTAGGTATCATCATCAACTGATTTTTAGATATTTCTATCAAGGGTGTGATAAACAGCCTCACAAATTCTGATGGCTCTGAGACTATCACGTATCGTGATTCGCGGATCTGTAAAGGCATCAGATGCATGCCTTGGTGTCGTATTCTAAATTACGACTGTTTACCGCTGTTTTTATGCTTTTCTCAGACCATTTACTATTTATTTTTAACTTTCCATTAGCCATTTCATATTATAAAGATATATGATAATAGTTTTGTTTTATTTCAAATTAATTATTTGTGACCGGTACTGGAAGAAAATTTGGTGTCCTCTACTGTAAGAACAGCACGATGTTGTAATGTCAGAGTTGCAAATTGTTTCTAGAAGAAGCACAAAATAGTTTATGGGCTAGAGTGTCGTTGAAGAAAATAGATAAAAGAAAAGTAATATCAATTAGTCACCTCAAAGAAAGAATAGACGCGTTGAAATAACACAAAGAGAGCCCAAAAATCACAATTACATTGATTTCTTTACAATTTTAACAACATTAAGCTCAATTTCGCATGATCTTTATCCTTACTCATAGTACCCGTAAATTAATATTACCTTGCAACAATTTTGAGAACTAGCATTGGCAGGTTTTGTCGTATTTTCCCCTAACAAATCTTTACCAACGAAACAAATTTTTACACAATCACACATTTCACTTTCTCGTATTTTATTATATTTATAATTTATTTATTTATTTTATGTCTTCTGGCGAGGTTCAGGCCATGAGGCCTGCTCTTCCACCTAACCTTAAGGGAAGGGAACTGGGAAGGAGACATGTTGGGTTGCCAGGAAGCTTTTGATACCGAACTGACATTTGTCTGGAGTAGGGTGAGGGAAACGTCAGCAGAAAATCGTACCTAGAACGGCCGAGTAGGGTTAGAACCCACGCTCTACCGCTCAGCGGGATCGCAGAAGCAAGAATGCTACCACTAGACAACCGCTACCGGTTATTATAGACAATAATATTATGTTCACTAACCAGTTTCTACCAACACATGATATATTAATTCTTTATAAGAAGTGTTGTAACAACGTTTCGGAACAAAGTTCTGTCCCCTCATCAGGTTGCATTTTACAGTAATTCCTAAATAAAAACAAAATAAATTTTACATAAAAACTACAGAATGCTTACATTAACCAACCTTATAATCTAAGATTACGTAAGTTATTCAACTTACTTCATAGAATCAAAAGTCCATATTTAAAAATTAAGCTAAATTTTTTTTTTGTGAAATACACAGCGTCTTGAAGATACAAAGAAGTAGAAATAAATAAATAGAAACAGAGTAACCAATGCTAAAGTGAAACGCATCACATAGGGTCGTTAGAAAGGTGTTGAACATTTACGATTTGCTCATCGTTAATCACTGTCTAGCCCCTTCTACTGGATATCTATAGGTTGACCATCAGTTGGTGGTACGACTTTAACACTAATTCCTAGGAACTACTTTTTCTTGTTCTTGCCAACTTTTTGCTTCTGAATATGGGCCAAGACACCGTCAAAGCTGCTAGTAAAGGTGTTGTTTTCAATTTGACTATTAACTGTATTTCTAATTTAAATATGAATGGATTCAGATATTATTCATTTAAATATGTTTCTTCCCCGGTCAATAACCTTAACACTCTCAAAATTCATTACATGTTTTTTTTGTGATTAAATGGTTTATCATCCCTCCCATTCTTGGATTTTTAATATTTGCGGTTTTTAGTATTTCTTTTATGTTCTTCAATCCTAGTTGATAATTTTCTTCTTGTTTAACCAACATAAACATCTTTGCATTGGTTACATCCTATTTCATACACTATATCTTGATTTTCATTGATTTCTATTCTATCTTTATTACTTTTCATAAATTTTATTTGATTATCGACTTTGGAGATTAATTTTAACCCATATTCATTACGTATTTTCCTGATCAAGGAATTAGTCTCAGATATAAAATGTAATATAATTGATTTATTCTCTTTATTGCACTGAGACACCTTATTATATTCATTTTTGGAGAAATGTTATTATGCATATTTGTTTTAAATTGAAAAATGCATTTAGTTATGAGCAAATCAGGATAATCATTTTTTTAAATTATATTAATCATTTTAACATTTTCATTATAAAATTTTGGGAATTTTTAAAAACTATTAATGAATCCTTTTGTCAAGACGGACAACCCATAGATATCCAGTAGAAGGGGCTAGACAGTGATTAACGATGAGCAAATCGTAAATGTTCAACACCTTTCTAACGACCCTATGTGATGCGTTTCACTTTAGCATTGGTTACTCTGTTTCTATTTATTTCTACTTCTTTTTATCTTCAAGACGCTGTGTATTTCACAAAAAAAAATTTAGCTTAATTTTTAAATATGGACTTTTGATTCTATGAAGTAAGTTGAATAACATACGTAACCTTAGATTATAAGTTTGGTTAATGTATGCATTCTGTATTTTTTATGTAAAATTTATTTTGTTTTTATTTGAGAATTACTGTAAAATGCAATCTGATGAGGGGACATAACTTTGTCCCGAAAATTTGGGAATACAACACTGCTGATAAGGAATTAATATAACATGTGTTGGTAGAAATTGGTTGGTGAACATAATATGATTGTCTATAATAAAATACGTGCAAGTGAAATGTGTGATTGATTTATTTACAGACAATCAATACCGAAGTGATATAATACATTTTTAACGTTTATTAGTGGTAATAAAGTAAAAAGTCTGATGTAGTATGAAGATGATCATAAATAACTACGGCTCATGTCGACATGAGCCGTAAACCCCCACCCAAAAAAAATTGAACAACCAAAAACTCGTAAGTATTTCAAAGTGAAAAAAATAACTACATAAAAAATATGTTAATATGTTATGTTCCTTATCTTCAATTACCTTAATTTTATTTTAAACTATGAGCTCTTCTAACTTCCCTGGGTTTTTAAGGAGACACTTAGCCTAAAAAATACTCATACTATTTCTGAAGTAGTTAGTTCTGAAAAAATAAAATGATTTGTTCAAGTGCTTCGTTCACGATACTCATTATGTAACAATGTAATGTTGACAATATTTTAATTAGATTTAGTATTTTCATTACAACTTTTTCAAGTCCCCGGACCCCTAGAACCCTCTTCTCCTTCCTACCTGTGTGCTTGTATTCGTTCTTCGGGTCCTAGTTCAGGCAGAGCAAAACAGAGGAAAGCATTAACGACCAATAGTTCGCGTGCACAGAACGATAATAACACTCATGTCTGAGAGCTAGTGCAACATGTTTAGTAAGAGGCTTGACTAGATTATTGGTCTGGCATGGCTTAATCTCTCATTCCGGGTGCAAGCTTATGGTCACTATTGCTTTTTAACCCTGAATGTGAACTAAATTGCTTCCTAGTACACTCCAGAGTTCCACATAATCAGAATAAATCATTCTTTAGAATAAAAGACTAAGAGAATATTAAAATAATTCATTATTTCACATAGCAAAAATAACAATTAAAAATGTATTTTTTTATTTGGTGAAAAACGATTGACGAAAGACAAGTTTTTATTTTATTTTAAGAAAATAAATAACAAATACCAAGTTATTCTTCTACTCGACAAACATTGAATGACGAATAAAAAAATATTATTTTATTCGACTATCTTAAATATCGAATAAAAATTAGTTTTTTATTCGTCTGAAATTTAATGTCGAATAAAAAGTTATCCTTAAATTTGACAAATTACTTGTTAAAACAAAAAAAAAGTTACTCTTGCTTGGCGAACTGTGAATGATATTCTTTTATCGTGCTGCCGTCAAGAATGGATTATTTTTAGTAATGCAATACAAAACGTTTCCTTTTTCTTCTTTATTTTTGTTCTTGGTACAATGAGTATCAAACGAAGCAGATTCATCCTTTTGTTGCAAAGAATGCATTAATCGCATGAGAATGGTGGTCATACTGACAAAGGAGTGTGCAATACTTTCAATCACTAGTTTTTTCCTTGGTTAGTCATTCATCTAACACAAAGTATATTTTCGAATTGAAACCTAGAAAATTGATCCAGAAAGTGCAGAGAGGAAACTATTAGTTATTTTTGTCAATTAAGTATTTAGTGAAGAAGATAATTCAAGGAAGTTTTAATGTATCCATTGTAACGAGAAATTAATTTCTTGACCTTCATTACACATAAATAAGCTAAAAATTTAAAGAAATCTATTTGCTCTCTTACTGTGTAATGAAGAAAATTTCTTACATTTATTTAAAGAATGAATTTCAAAATTAAGAAGAAAACGATCTCCCTTATTTACACAAAACATTTTTCTATTACAGCTGACGTATAGTTTTCATTCCCTGCTCCATCTCTTTTTATTTCACCTCACAAGTGTTTTTTTCATATTCTTTGGGTTCATTTTAATATAAAATTGAGGAGAAAGGGAAGAATTCCCTATTATTTTATTTTAGGTTAAATAATCAACTGAACATTAATAATAACCTATATTATGCACTACTATGTTTAATTTGTAACTATCACAATTAGGTATACATACCGGTAAAGAGTAGGGTTATGTTCAAGGAGAGTCTGTGGGCAACAATGATTCTAAACTGTACAGAAGTGAGAGTACCAGTTCTTGATTCCAATTATAGGATAATATTTTGATCTGGGGAATATGTATTGCCAATATTTTACGGATATAAATCAAAGCATGAATATAATTAAGAAAATTCTAAAAGAAATAAGGAAGACTGGGTTATTTGACTGGCGTGTGTCGATTAGGGTGTCGATGTGTGATAGAGTGACGAATAAACCAGGACGGCACTGGAGAAACAAATATTAAACAATGTTTTGCTGCTAACAAATATAAATGGACAAAAATCTTATAAAATCATTTGATAAATCTGTAATTGACTTGAAAATTACGAATAAATGCGATATTTTGAGATAAAAGGGTGGAAGTTTGTGAATGAAGTTAGTAGAGAAAGTGCGGAGATTGTATGACGGAAAAAGGAAAAAAACCGGAAAATCGAAGATGGCAAGACGGATTAGCAAAGAATAATAAGAGTTATTTGATTAAATTAATATGACAGAAATGAGGTGACGTATATGATAGAGAGAAAGAATATGGAAGAATGTATATTTGAAATTCTACTCAATTTACTTAAGGAATGCAGATAGTGCGAGGTGGAAAAAACGAGGGGAAACGGACGCATATGAAGCACGGGGGTTCTTAAGGAAAAGAGCAATAAGTTGACAAGGGAATTATCGAAGAGAAGACGGAAGAGGATGGCTGAGGCAGAAGTATTCAGAAGATACATAGATAAACAGATAGAGTTTAAGATAGATATGAAGGAGGCGATGAAGCAAGGTTTCGAAAATTAAATAATAGAAAACTTGTTGGGAACTCGAAGAGGATTCGAATTCACAGAGGATATATTGAGAAGGATGGACATATGAAGTAAAAATATAGCCTAGGGAAGACATCTACGAACATGGAAGAGAAAGGAGATAGAATACTGAGAACGTTACTTGGAGGTGACATGAAGACAGAGAAGCATGAGTTATGCAAAAGATGGAGAAGGAAGAGAAAACTGGATGATCCTGACTGAATTGAGAAAATTGATGACGGAACTAAGGGAAAAAATGTACCAAAAAATATGGGATAACCTAAGCATTGTTAAGATTACTATAGACTTTTATGGGGATTGCTGGTTGAAGTAATGTAATATCTGTGGAAAAGAGAAATCTTCCAGATGTGTGGAAATTTTGAGAGTAATATCGTAAATGGAAGATATGACAAGAAAACCCAAGCAAACCGGAGTCTAATGGACCAATACATCTGGTGCACTCTCAGGGGATGATATTTGATAAATAAATCACAAAAAGTCTAATGGATTATTTGGAACGGTAAGGGAAGTTAAATAAAAGACCTTATGGATTACGAAAGAGACTGGAACAGAAGATGCTGTACTTCGACTGTTAGATGATGAAAACACGAAAGAGATTATAACATTAGAATATTATATAATAATAGAAATCAGAGGAGCATTCGATAATACATATTTGGACGTAATATTAGAAACAATGAGGAATTTCCATCTTTGGACACCATTAATTTGGTCACCATACCTCCCAGACATGACATGTTTCAAAATACTGATAGAATGCAATTACATTTGAGGATATGCTGACATGTAACAACTGAAAGGTCAACTCATTGGAGACTAGAAAAAGTGTCCCCCTAAGAGCATAGTTCAACTTAGGCGACCGCACCTCATAGATTTTTAACGTTTTACAAAATTTGACGAAATCTCAGAATAATTTTTTTTTTAGTTCATGAATGAATTTCTTCTTCAGTTCAAACCTCTTTTTTGGAAAGAGATTAAATTTTTTGGAAGGGGATTTAAAATGTATATTGAAGTATACAACAAATAAAAATTCAAATGTTCTTAAAATTTGCGCATTTTAAATGCAAGTTCTTTTAGTGACGGAAAAACGTTTCTTCAAAATTGTCAAAGAGGGGAAACGAATTTATATTCTAGGCACAAATTATGCTTTTATTTGGTCAATTAGAAAATTTAAAAAAGTAACATTCTAATTTTGTTATTGTCGAAGAAACATTTTATTTTTCATTGGTTTCTCTCTTCGGAATTTTATTGCGTGTCCAATTACATTTCCATCTATTTCTACGCAAAATCCACAAAACTTTCAAATTATGATAGAGAGGTAATTTTAACAAAATTATCTTAGATTCTTATATATGAAGTCTATAAATTCAGTAGTCAAAATTTGTCATTTGTAATTAGGCAGGAATCTTGCAATGGACACGATTCGTTCAACATATAAACATTTCCATGGTATAAAACCATTTAACATATTTTCAAATACGTTTCTCCGTCTGCAGCATAGAGTGAGAAAAAAATTTGAAGTGAAAGGGTCATTTCTGGTGTGGTTTACTATATTTTGCTCGTCTTCCGGTGCCCTATTCATGCTCAAAGTCGCTTGATGAACTTATTACAGTATTTTGTTTACAAGTAAAATAAATATTCAGAATATTATTTCAAAACATATTGCGACATATCAGTCTTAGAAATATCGTAAAAGTGTTGTGTAAATGTAATTTCGTTGTAGACAGAAATTGATGTATTTTCCTATCTGCTCAGAATCGCTGCGAACAGACGGACGGATGGATGGACGGACGGATAGAAGAAACGAACGGATAGATGGACGGACGTTATGCCAAAAAGCACTTTTTCAGAATCAGGGATCCCCAAAACGGATATTTCCGTCGAAATCTCGCTTTTGATTTTTAATCGTGAACGTTTTTATATACTACATATATGAGAAAGTAACATTACTGACATCAGTGGTCTAGTGGTAGCGTCGTATCTCCCACAATACCTCTGAACTCTTAGAACGTGGGTTATACCTCTGCTCGATAGGATATGTTTCTCTCACACACTCGAGATAATTAATGATTTGTAATGAAGTATCCCTGCATCCCACTACCTGACCATCCCAATTTCTCACCCCCGTCACGGTCAGACGGAAGAGCAGGATTCTTGGTAATAAATAAAAAAATTACGAGATTTTCTATTATTTTGGAATTTTTATTCTTGTTACAATTGATAACACAAAAGGCTATACTTTTTGTATAGCAAGGAATAACTTGTTTTAAACAGAAAACTTACACTGTGAATGTTTTTCAAGCAATATCTGGACATTAATAAAAGAAATAATATAAATAATATTGTTGCGAGGGAATGTATTACGTGTGTGTAAATAAAAAATCAGTAGAGTGTTTCCTACGATGAATGTGCAGGCGTGGTGTGTACCAAACGCGCTGTGTCGAGCGAAGCTGATGACAAATTGGAACCCAGAGATATAATAACCGGCGAAATAACTGACCCAGGCATCGCATTTTGATCATATGGTAAAGAAAGATGTGTAGTACAATAATTTATCAAAGATTGATTATTATAGTACTACACATCTTTCTTAACTCGTAAGGAGGAAGTGAATAATGAAGCATGGAGTTTGCTCTTGCTTTCCCACTGGTTGCTACAGTATGGCAATATGTCATAGAGGTTGTTTCCACAGCTCTCTCTCGCTGGTAAAATGTACACTGATACAAGAACAGCGGTACATAGAATTTTTGTGATATTACTTGCAACATGTTCATGTGCATTGAGTATTTTAAAAGGTTTAATACTTATAGTAGTTAATTGAAATCTCTCTTAATATAATTATTACAGGTCGTCTATGACTCTAACCCTGCGGAGATATCGAAGCGCCAAGTCGGTTATGTGAAATTTCATTATAGCATTACTATTCTTAATGCTGCATTAGAAGGTAAATTTTAACGCCTATCTCTGTTCCCTTCTCCAGAATTCATCCATAAGGTTATTCTTATAATTATTAAATTATTACAAACGACGTAATATTACATGACGTCAGTTATGTGATAAGCAATTAAGAATAAATTTTGATATGAGTGTATTAACTGCAGCTGAAATGGCTAACGTCAGATATTAAAACATCACGTGTCTATGATTTTACTGATGCCATTAAGGATGATTATCTTCATCCTCAATTACCCGTAGCAAGTGTTTCAAAAGCTTGAGTACTAGATTGGATTTAGAAACATTTTTTAAATTTCAGGAACATAAACACCCAAAATAGTTTATCCACAGTCTCACTTCAAGAATACTTCGACGTATGGATGTTTCATTATAGAAACAAATTTATTATGATTATAAATTTAAATTATCGACTTGCTAATGCCAAATGTATTAACTCTAAAACGGTGCAATTTATGAGTTTGATTGTTAAAAAATAAAAAGCACATTAATACATTATGAATTGTTTGTAAACATTTTATATCACTTAAACCACGTCAGTAAATTCCTTCTCTCATGTGCTACGAGAATTGATATGAAATTAAGATGTTGACTCCAGTCTTTCAAATTTTATTACAATTTGTTCATAATTTTGCATTCAATATTTGATAGTGAAAATCTGAAGTAACCGTATGATATTAGAATTTATCCGTATATTCAGAAAAGTTTTATGCCATAAAATAAACAATTTCCAGTTATATTTAGTTTTTAAGATAAAACCTCAATTAACCTTTAGAATAACATTTGCTGTAGAATATATTTTTAATTAATTTTGTATGTGAATACATAAAATAATAATTCCTTTTTAATTATGAACAGTACAACCACAATTCACATTCGACGTAGTTATTCATTAAAGCAAAAAAAGGTATAATCGTATTTGTTCTTTATTCTACCAAGAACAAAAAAGAGTAATTTAAATTGTTTTTTTTAGAATAAAGGAATAAATCATTATTTGTTTCGAGGTCAAATAAGAAAATAACTTGCTATTCGTCAATCAGTATTGCTCGAATGAAAGAATAGATTTTTTTTCCTCGTTGAATTACGTCAATAAAAATAATAACTTGTTTTTCGTCATTTAAAGTTTGTCGAACAAAAGAATAACTTTTCATTCGTTACTCTTGACTCGTTAAATAAAGAACATATTTTTATTTGTTATTTTTTCTAAGAAGAATAACGAGTGATTTTTCAATTTATCATCTTTTATTCATAAGAATATATTTTAATCATAACTGCATAATCTCCGATGTTTTGTATATTAAAATGAAGGTGGTTAAAATATTTATGATGTTTAGTGCAAATGTATCAATAGCATCCATAAAAGAAAACCTTTTTTAACATAACGAATTTTTGCAAGGACTATGTTAATTTTTGCCAAGGATGTCTTTTTGCACTTCTAATTTGTAGAATGTCTCGCTGAAAATTGAACTGTAGTTTGCGATACGTATGGATTGATCATAAAATTCCCGTCAAAGAGGAAGAGTAATGAAATCATTAATATTTTGGCAAGAGGAATTACAAAAGGTTATACTAAACGTATAAGAGCAGAAATTGTACAGAGACTTCAGGAGAAAATCCTCTAGGAAATCACATTGTCACCAAGTATCACACATTGTAACTGGATCTCCGATAAAAAAATTATAATTGTCAAGATTCTAGATCTTTTAATTTTCTAATAATGAGTAAGCCACCTTTTTTATCTGTCCGTACGTATATATTATGAGCCAAACTCTGTAATATGCAATTTTATTAGGAAAAACATGATTGTCCCGATATTCCCAAATATTTATTTTCGACACCGAAGAATAAATGTAAAATGACTCAAACATTTTAATCCTTGTTTTAAAACGATAAGAAACCTACAAATTTTCTTCTTGGAATTGATTTGACCTTTTTCTTTTCATTTCATTACTAAGTCATTTTATCAATTGCACTTTTCATGCAGAATTTTAACGTAAAATTTCATATACAGGAATTGTATGAAGTTTGAAAACACTAGTGGTTCACCACAGCAACATATTGAAGAAATCATGACATTGAGGAGGAAGATTTCGACCCTCTAATGGTTCAATCGAAATGCCAGAAAATGAAGTATTGTGCGGGTTCGGGTTTTGTGCGTAACATATATACAATGAAATTAAACTATAAACTGCAACACGAAAACCTGTTAACATTTCTGCTAGTTACTGCGTGATACATATCCTGACAACCAGGAAGTATGATTTAGGAGAATGAGAATCTGGAAGGATTACAAATGCCTGAGAGAAAGGGACATGAAAATGTCTTTACGTCTTCTTTCTTCGAAGATGTACTGGTCTCGTCTTTTAAATTAAACAGTATGTTACTCACGAAACACGTAGCGAAGTGCAGTTCGAGATAATCACGCCTGGAGAGTCAATCAGCAGAGCAATGTCGAACAGTGCGGAGTACGTAAGGAAATGACCTTAAATAGCTCGATCATCGTGAATCGTCCAGTCGCCAGCTGTTCCGCTCCTTAAAATTTTCAAGGAATAAATAGAACGGCACTTGGTGGTTCATTAACACACTTTGATGCGTTCGTATTAATCCAATATAACACAAATTTAAACTGAATTAATCACTCAAATCAATCAAAAGTATTATTACAAATGTATTACGTTCAGATTTCAAGATATCTAATTACAAAAGTATAATACAATGAAATTATGTGCACGAAACCTTATATTTTAAACCATGAATTCTTTATAACACGAATAAATTATTACTTATTCACACACCGTCAAGTTGCGAGTTATTTACTTTAAACAGAATTAGTTATTACAATAATTGATTATAATTATCATCAATTTAAAGTTATTTAAATAAATTACAATTATAATGACCTCAGTAGATCACTTCAATTCGCACAATTACGTAGTACATTCTGGTTTAGAAATAATTTCAAACAAATAATTCTAATGCTTATTAACAATTATGAGGGAGTTATTATTGAAATACTATGAGTTTTAACCAATTATAAATGTTACTCACGTAGACTAGACATGTGCACAATAATTCTATAAGATTTTACGCATAATCACACATCTACGTGCACTGTAAATCTCTCAACTTCAACTAGTCAAATTAACTACCAAGAAATATGTTATCAATCACTTGAAATGTACTTGAATCTTGGGAAAGACGAGTCTATATAGTGAAACATCTTGGAGTAGGAAACCTAGAATCCTTATCGCTCCTCCCTCATCATGTCTTCTCGACAGTACGTCACAGAATCGTCGTTCATAATTTACGACAAACGCTTCCTCCTTCACTTACGTGGTTGTTACGAACGAATAGCCATTCGCCGTACACATAGGAGAGGATATGTGGGGACTCGTGTGTTTCAACGAGCTAAAGAGATAAGATATGAGAAGAGATTCTTGTACAACACGTCTCAGATTCACAAATACAAATTTATTACATTTTAACAAAGTATACGTTTAGTTTCCTTAAATTACAGAAGCAGAATTACATAAATTTTCTCCTGAATTTGAAATTGGTTGTTGTGTGCAACCAATACTCCGAGAATAATGGCTTCTACGGAGTTACAATGGATAAATTAATATCTTAAAGCATAAACAAATGTTTATGAAAAATCCCCTTAAATAACCCTTTCCCCAGCTAAAGCAGAATTACGATATGATACAGTGGCAAATTTGAGGTGCGATCGCATCTGATCTGCACTATAAAAAGAAGGGAACCCTCGCTGGACTCAAGTTTTTGAGTGCAATCCCCCCGTAACATCCTTAAAGTTTATTTACAATAGTACCTGCTTAGATATTGATAGCGGTTATAACAACAATAGAATTGTGCAGGATTTTGAGGTGCATTAGATCAAGTGATTCTTGAGTCTAAATGCAGGTCTCGTTATTACGAGAATAAATACTTAGTAAGTTGAAGTGATTCTTATTGGTAGCCTTCCTCCGCTGCCATGGCCGCATTGCCGTGGTCTTCTGTGGAGTAGTCTTCCTCGTGTCAGCCTTGTAGCGTGGAAGCAATAACTGAAACGAGAAAATGTTCGTGAACAAGTATGTTCAATGCTGAGTTGCTGAGAGTGCTATGCCATGTATTGAGATGGCGCAGCAGTTGAATGACTTCATACAGAAGGTCATGTTCCAAAAAATGTCTCGTATCACAGATACATTAGTATGTTCAATGATTCGAAGAGTTGCTACGAGCAGATGAGTGACTTCGTGTCACACGATACGGTGACGTGTCCCCAGAGTGTCATCACGTGGTGACCCCTGAAGTAAGACTGCAGAGAGAGAGAGTGTGGCTCGAACGCGGCTCTTTATATAGCTGGAGCACGGAACGTACACATGGAGCGTGTTCACTAATTCAGTATCATGGAACATGCAGTTGACAAAGAGATTTCAAGAGAATGTCTATATTCAATGAATACTTATATGTTCACAGAGTAATCATGCACATGGAGTAAATAATAAGCTTCTCAAAGAACACCAATGATTTAGAGTTTGTGATGGATGAGAATCATATGGATGAGCATTTTACGAACGTTTTGGTTCGTAACAGTGGTTTCCCTATCTTAGATCAAAAATTACGTACCCCCTATGTCGCTAGATAATCTATTCTTTCGTGTTTTCCACAAAATATAATCGAACATGTACGCACTGACATGTCAAATACAAGAGATTTGAGTACCGATATAAATGAATCGGCACATAAATACTCTATAATGGCAAAGTACTCATAATTTCACACAAGGAGAATTAAGCAAATATCCGTAAAAATTAATCAGTTAATAAGATCCTGAAGACATGTAAACATATCTACGTCAATTACACAACAAGATACTCGAGAAACATTATGGTGACTATTCTAATAATCTTCTGTGTAAACTTATAGATGTGTTTAAAGGTTTAAATATTGAAATAAAAACTCTTCATTTCATTTATTCAGTATTAAGGGTCTACCTTTTATCAAAGATTTTACCATTCACACACTAATATTGAAATTAAATAACTTCATTTTTAATAGTATACTATAAAACGTGTTTAATCCACTTGTCAATCATTTGTCTTCATATTTCGGATTTTAGTATTTCTTGTTTACTGAAAAATAATTTCGTGGGGAATGCAATTGCTTTTGCTCTGGATCGACGTGACTACGATAGATTCATGGTATAACTCAATTAAAATAATATTTTTGATGAGAAAAATGATCCACAAAACATACACAATAATATGTATGACACAATAAAATACTGATTTTGCCAATATTTATAAATATCTTTGGCACTTTGGTTTCAAGTTGGAAAAACATTCAATAATATTGGAAGCTCGTAACATACATAATTAAGTCAAGTCGTGATATACCATTTACAATCCCTTGAATTCGAATTTTGATCATAAATGACTTGTATTCACATTTGAAATATAATTTTATTTGTGATTTTGTTATTAAATTGGCAATTTTCCATAAAAACTATTCGGAAACATTTAATAATCTAAGGTCATAGCATTCAGCGAAACACTATATATAAAATCAAAGACGTGAAACTCTACTCCTATTTTATGATCTGTTTGTTAATTAATATAGTTCTTTTTATTTTTATTGTGTTTATATTTATAAAATACTTTTTATTAATAAAACACACTATTGTTTTTATTCTATATCATTTATTTATTTATTGTCAAAAAACAGTACAAACAGCGTATGACCACGTGGAGGGAAAAAAACTAATTTACTCTCCGGAAGCAAGCAAGGGAACATCCCATCAATTCCGATCAAGGGCCCTAAGGCAGAGGCGGATTCAAAAATTTCAGCAAAAGTTCCTAGATAAGTTCCATTTGTTTTTTAATTATAAAATGGTACGTCTTCAATTCACATTTTATTTTGTTCGTTACGCATTAGTTGTGAAAAACGCTTCGGAAGATGAGACATGATATATTCGTATTCTCGAGAATATTTAGTTAAAATTATTAGGACTGCAACAAATCGTGAAAATACGTATGATGCACTATATATGAATTGAATTGTATTGTAGGGGTTTGCTTATGAAAATAATCTTTCAAATCAAATTTTAGAGGTTACTATGCTTCTCAATTTCATGCAAAAATATCTAGGCCATAATTGTTATTTTTGACTTTCACAATTTATTATTTTTTACGTTTATCTCATTAATGGTATATGCATTACTTCATTAATTTTTTCGTAGCCTCAGACACTCGTATGTTTGTAATGAATATTCAAAATCAATCGTATTAAATTAATAGAAATTAAAATGTTATTTTTGTTCTTAAATGACATTCTTCCTGCAATTCAATACAGTTGACAGTAACCACCATCTTGCTCTCACGTAGCTAGTCCTTCCACCTACCCCTGTCACTGTTCTTATCCTCCTCACTCCCGCCTCCAACACTGCCACTCTTTTCCGTACCTGCTCTGAACCCTCAGGTGCACGTTATGGCTCCACCTGGCAAGGATCAGAGTTACTGCGTTCATTTGTAATATTTATGTTGCGAGCGCGTGGAATGCGATATTGCTTCGCATTAACTTGATTTGTAGAGGCGACATTCGTATATTTTTAAATGAGTGCAAGCTGTGTCAAAGGGATGGAGTGACAACTGATGTCTTCACGGAAGAAAATTTCTCTTCTGCAATAACGAACTCGTAGATTCCCACATCAGAGTGGAGAAGAGAAAACCATTCTCTATTATCAATATCTACAATCTCGGGATATAAAAAATACAAATTATTTTTACCAATTATTTGCATTTGTGACAGAAAGCGCTGCACGCATCATAATTGTCATATGAATGAAACTCCATATCATAAAACGGTAATCGTTACAATATTTTAACTCTAACTCCAAACTCTAAGATTATCAAAATTAAGCTTAGGTTATCTTCTACACGAAAGAATACGACCTTGAAAAAGACTCCGTTTATTGTTTTCTGAGAGAGACGTGTCCGAGCGAACTTTTTGTAAAAGTCCCGGGATATAGATGAGTATGAGCGTGTAAGCAAATGGAACGGCAGACTATTTCTGAGTATATTAAAGAATATTATTTTCATTTGTTGTAGGAAAATATATCTTTATATGTCGTTCTGTTTAATTCTATCTTAAATTATGTGACACATCAAGCTTTGTTAATTTTTGTAAAACATCTACAAAGAAACCATTTAAAACTCCCAAGCGACACTGCGTAATTTAATCTAATACAAATCAAGAGGATTGTTCCCATTAAATTTTAAACACATACTGAAATGGTTCAGGTCAATTTACACCCGTTACAATTAATTACAATGATGTTTCAATGTATTACGCATAAATTAACTATGTAAATTCCTGTGTTTCCTCTGGAAGTAAGGTGTATACAATGTAGAGAACGGAAGAGCAATATGCTCGTTCAGAATAAAGAAACATCTTCTCAACTAAATATTTTTGTTCTTAGTTCTGCGAGAAACAGAGGGTCAGAAATCTGTTGCTAGTGAACAAATAAAATTAGTCTCCAACAGCACTCGAGCAGGGTCTCATTTTCGATGTAGCACGATGTCTACGAACAGGGAACGTAGTAGATGAACGGCCTCTTTGACGCAACTTTTGCATCTTAGTTCCGTACGATAATAGGGCGTAATGGATACTCGGGCGAGATAATAATCAGACGTTGATATGATCATAACTTATAACTGACTGTCGTGGAGTAATACAATTATATTCGACAAAGAAATAAGCAACCAGAAGATTTGCTGTACCGGTCCGAAAAGTTCATCCCTCCCAATAAACTGGCCCTTAGCCATGCTGCAGTTGATGCCTATATAACATTTAAAGCTTGTCATACTAGTCATGCCAGCCAACAACGCTCTATTCTGCAAGCGTCATAACCTACCCGAGTTGCCGTCCTCTCTCTGTATTACCACATACTTCGATCTCCTGATCGTCTCCAAGACTAATCGATCTTTTCCTTTCACTCTGGCGCACTCTATAAGTAAGTATCAGCGCCAATGACCTGACACAACAACTCTATCCACGCGAAAAATTCTTTTAATTTGTTACTTTTGCTAATACGGCAATGGAATTCGAATTAAACTTCAGTGTTTGGACATTTCTTTTCCGTTATTTGAAACTTAAGTTCAATTCCTTCAAATTAAATAATTATCAATCCACAACATATCCGTAAAGGAACTTCTTAAATGTAATCTACTTAAATTTATTTCTACTAGCTGGAGCTCGAATTCAAATTTGCGCCTCCCAACTCTACTATTAAACTTCCAACATGCGAAACAGACGTATTGAAATGTGATCTTTCCAATCAAAATCAGAAAAATCAGAAGTTTTTGAGTAAGTAAATTAACAAGGATATGTTTTTTTTCTTTACATAAATTAAGCTCTTCGTATAAAAAATAAAAGTATTCACGGAAAGACTTCTGAGCTTTTGAACATAAAAAAAGATATAAGAATAAAAAGGCAAAAATTCCACTTGTTTCAGAAATATTACAAGATCGGAATTATGAATATGAAAAATGACCAATTTTTGGCAGATAATGAGTGACAATAATACAATACAGTGAAAAAATTCCCTATCAATAAATTTAGCTTTATCTATACTTTGAAAATTAAATAAAGATTAAATAATAAAACATTCACAAATACAAATTCACAATATTATCTTACAGTGAATCTTATTATGTACTGAATTAAAGCAGTTAAAACCTGCTATTGAATTTAGTCTACTGTTACATTTCTCAGTTTTACTTCACGAAAGCTTTCTATCTATCGGAAATAGAAATAACAGTCAATTGAAAAAGTATAATATGATTTTTAAGGCGAGAAAAACGAAAATTACATAAACTGAAAAGAGTATATAAACATTCTAGGTTATGAATCTATTTGAATCATAATATTTTTAAGTTTTAGTAAAGCTACATCAACAATGAATGTTGTAAAATATAACATGTACTCCATGTTGAATATTTTGCCCTGAATATGAATAGTCTCTATCTTCCTCCCAGCAGGAAAATTAGGAGAGAAAAGCGAGCATTTTAAACGCAGAGAAAAGATAAATCAAGTATAACGTCTCCCTAAAACACTTTTTTACCGCCTGAAAATGTTATTTCTAGCAGGAGGAACTGAAAAATGCCCTTGAGACGTACTTTTCATAAACCACTTGAAAATTTATCCTTCATATTTATGAAGAAAATGCAATTCGCAGTAAACATTTCTTAATCAAAGGCTTCTAACGGACGATATTTCAGTGTTTTCCACCTCTAGCAACGTTTTACACGAAATGCAAAATTTTATTGTATATATGAGACCTTAATGTGTTTAGTTTTTTGTTTGGTTCATAAAACATCCATAAACAAATATAATGAATCGTTTGCAGAATTAAAGTTTAGATTTTTATTCCTACTGGGTAAAAGAACAATGAATATATTATGACATACTTCTGTTTTATCAATGAGCTAGATCTACTTATATCATAGAGTAAGCTCATCAAACATACTCATAAAGTGAAATATTAATATCATATTTGACTTTTTTAGCATCGTTTTAGAAAGAAGCAAATATGTCTACTCTCGAATGTTCATTAACGTGACGACTTTCTTCTAGATATAGAACTCCTCATAGTTTGAAATGTATTTGGAGTAAATAAAAGTGCAATGCTATTTATTGAGCCTGGAATTATGAATACGTAAAGTGAATATATAATATACAATGCTATTTATAGCTCTTTACGTACTATCGATCACATTAACAATTACCACGTAAAAGACGTAATGACATGTAATAATTTAGTAGGTATTGATTTATGTTTTAATAAACATAAAAGTTTTGTATGTAATTTAAGTTTAACAATCATTGATTGAAGGTGGATAAATATGAAATCTACCTATGCAAACGAAGGTTTTAACTGATGTATTGCCATTACAATTTACAATGGAGGAAACAGGTCACTTAAAAACTTGTTTAAGAATATTTCAACTCTGTTTAGGATAAAATAAATTACAATTTAGGAACTCCATTAAAGAATATGTGCCTGAAGTAAGTAAACTAGAAAGTTTTATTCTTCATAAGTAATTATTATGAAACATACGTAATTTAAGAAAAGACGAAAATAGCTGTAATTGTAGCAAATGTTACTTAAATTTACTTGAAACTAAAATGTGAGAATTTTTCGTGCATTTATCCTCACATTGAATCTCTTCATCTGTGCAAAAGGGTGTATTACAACTTAAATGGTAATAGTCTAATAACTCAATGATAATTTTTTTCTTGAATCACTCTAATTTAACTTGATATGCATATGCATGACTATATGCATATTTTGAGGATATATGTTTGTCGCATTGCTTTATTTAAATAGTCTTTAATAAATTTACTTTTAATTTTTCGACAATAAATTTAAATTAATATGCATTTTTAGTACCATTACCTATCATTTTTTAATATCAAAGGGTCAGAATACTGTAAGTTGGAGATAATTTCATATTATTTTAGTATCCTTCCCTAAGCAATGATATAAAATATATCGTATTATTGATTCATAATATACTAGTCAGTACGTTATCTACTAGATGCGGAATAGTAAACACCTTTATAAAAAATTCACATCATTCTAAAAACATAGAATGATCGTTCCTATTTAATCATTTTCAATCTCTTTTTTTCCCTTGAATTTGTTAGGTTGGTGTGCAAACATCTGCCATTTTATTCACAGGCTCTTGCATATACAATCACTGAATTATCTTGTGATTTTGCATTCAACGATTGGCTATCCCAACCAGTTAACTACTTTCCACATCCAACGTGAAAATAATTACTCTTCAACCAAACTCGATCGATCCCTAAATACATCGAAGACAGTTTTGATGGGTCAATTATCTGGATCAAGGGTAACCAAAAAATATGCTCGGAATATCGGCTCAAATACAAAACGTTTTATGAAAATTGACTTAAGAAAATATTTCTACAAACCATTTGTATTTGTTTATGAATAATATAAATTTAACTATAACATTATAAATAAACGCAATATTGTGAATTTTATATAACATCGTAATCTTATTTACGTGTTTTTAATTATTAATTACGGCTGTGTTCGTGAACATGAGCATCATTTCTTTCGTATGCACAAACAATATTTAAATTTTGCATTAGTATACGAGTATACATATACGAGTCCAAAGAGTGATTATTTCGTCTCGGGTACTTTGAGTATGAAGTTGTAAGTTATGATCTTCTACTTGGAATGTTGTGCGACATAGCACTTCGCCTAGTACATGGGATAGTAATTCATTTCAGTTTTTTAATGGATGTACTTAGTGTGTGAACACTATAATGATACAATAGTGTTTCATTAATTAACTATGTTTTGGTATTTTATAATTAATACATTACTTCTTTTTTTTTTAAAGTCCGAAAAGAAGAACATAAGTTTCAATATTTCGAAAAGTAGATGTGTTACTACAATGTGAATAAATGAAAAAATTGGAGATTAAGAAAAGGATATAATATAAAAAACATTAAATTCCAAGGTGTTCTTCCACATATTTATTTTAGTATAGTGATATGAGGAAACCTAAATTATAAAAATGTAGAAGGGGAGACTGGGTTATAGTGGCCATTTGTTCATACTCACTGGTGACGAAACTGTAAACTAATTCATAGAGAAGCAATTAGTGTTCTGTCAAAGCGTGTGCGAACAGTTGGTAAGATTTCTCAACTTTTCACAATTTTTCTAATACGTGTAAGGTAAGAGTACGAGTTTTCTCGTCACTTGGTTTTTCATTACTGATCCAATTTGTGTAGTGACATTGCTGTAAACTAATCCTAATCACCTTTAAAATGTTACAGCATGTGGTGAAATAGAATGTTCAACGTTGAAGGTAGTTGTGATTTTGTAAAAAGGCGCCCACCGGGGTAAAAGTGGGCAGGATCATGATAGGGCAAAGTAGTCAAATGACGGGGCAAAGTGGACAGACCTCTGATCTCTTCTTAAGTTGAATTATTTGCTTATTTAAATATTATTTTGATGTATGAGCTGTACACCTAGAGCTTTTATTGAATTATTTGTATTTACAAAATCAAAAATACTATTTGTAACCAGTTTTAATATTTTTGAATTTTAAACATTAGTATATATAAATACGTTTATTAATTTAAAAGAGAATTGAAATTTTTTATATATTTCTTATCATCTATTAAGATCTTGTTACATGCAACTTAGATTTCAGATAAAACGGAAGGCAATAAAAAAATTACTGAGCAAGATGGGAGCGCTACTCGGTGACATGAAGGCCGTCAATTTCTTTAATAACTAGGTCTACTTAGTGCAGATTTGGACCCCATCACGGCATTGGTACACGATTTAAACATTTTTGTTTGTTTTATTAAAGTATATTTTAACATTAATAATATAATATGAGTTTCCGAGAGTTTCAGTAACTTTTCCCCCAAAAAAACTTAAACTATATTTTTGGAATTAATCATTATAAATTAATATTAATGTTGCACACACACACACACACACACA
>NNCF01126328.1:263305-342704 GCA_002313205.1 Laupala kohalensis
ATATATATATATATATATATATATATATATATATATATATATATATATATATATATATATATATATGTGTGTGTGTGTGTGTGTGTGTGTGTGTTCCAAAAATATAGTTTGAGTTTGGCTCTCGCCTGATCTGCTTGAGTGCACATTGTGGGTCCTGGCGGCGGTAGCAGTTGTGATGGTGGTGGCGGCGGTAGTTGTCGCTGTGATGCGATGTCGTCGCACTGCACCATACGAAGGGGGAGGGGTCTTAAAAAATTTGGGTTCATGTGACCTGGATTTCCGATTAACACTTTTCACTTTTCATGCAATTCTACCTCAAAGTTTGTTTAAACTTTTACTATTTTACAATAGTTACTTCTTAAAAGAGGTATTTAAATCACACACAAATTATTTACTGAATTGAAATTACACTAAAACACCAGAAAATTGTTATACTACACCGTAACATACACAAATACTCAATTCTATTCAAATCATTTATAAATGCTAGAAAATCAATTTTACCTTTGTCTCTGAAATCAAAAACAATGTACACAATGTTTTTATAAATCTGTCGGAGATTAATAAACCAAGATGATCATTAATTATCAATGCAATCAAACATAATCAGTTTCAAAGTGTTCTATTGAAAATTGGTACAATATGTTTACGTATTTATTATTTCAAGAATTCTAGATGCCTCATAATGTGGGGTAAAGTGGCCACTTTGCAAGAGTTGGAAGAAAAAAAAGGTTCAAAAATGTCTTTCAAGATATTGTTGATTTATTGATGGTTTTTGATTCGTCATCAAATTTTATACATATTAAATACTATTTTTAATTTAATTTCCTTTTACTGGAGAACGTTTTTCCTTGGAGTTGCTATTTAACTCCAGTCTGCCCTATAGTTTCTTGTTGCGCTCGCTCCACGTTTTATCACTGATAATCTAAATAAAGATGCCACAAGATGACAGGCGTATCTAGTGAGTTCCAAGGTTCATGATACACAAGATTCTAACAACCTTTTAAGAGCTTTTTACTGACGAAATGATCTTCGACTCCATTACAATAACGTCACGAGACTGTGCGTCCATTTTGATGCTTGGTCTCATTCATAACTAGTAATGTGACATTTCATGGGTCTTAAAATAACTAGCTAGATAAGTTAACTGATTTTTCCCAAAAAGTAATAGAATAGTATTCAAATTGTTTTATTTAAAATTCCGGAGAATATTCAAAATATTAGAAAAGTACGAAAAATATTTCATTTAAAACAAATTATACCAAAGAAGAATTTTTTGAAGTAACCTAAAAGTAGTATCTTCACCATATGGAACAGTACTTATAAAACATAGGTTAACGATGTATTCATTTTTCTCTTATTTGAAATATATTATTTAAACACATTTCACTATCTGCTTTTTAAGAATATTACAACTCTCGACTCTTGATGACAGAAAAATATTTAGTGTTTACGGTAATAAGAACTTGTGTTTTCTTGCTTTGATATAATATTTTTCGTTAAATTTTGGCCAATGATAGCAAAACAATTCGATTTAAAAGTTACTTAAAACGATGACATTTAGCATAAAACTGCAATATTTCCCATTCGCATTAATGATGTTCTGAAGACTCTTATTCAGCAAGTTTATTCGTGAATCGTTTTGATCAGAAGACCAAAGTAGGTACTTTGTTTGAATGGGTACATGCAATAGATTTTACGAAATTGCTCTTATTCCAACAACGGAAGCCTTTGTATTGCATTAGAAACATAATAGTACGATAATCACACAATTTAGTCATGGTTACAGCGGCAATAAACACTATCACTCTCACACATCAACTCCATTGCCATGTTCTGCCATCGTGGATCCTTTACGCACGCACCGCCTAAACACGCACACATACGCAGATAGACCGCAACGCTCACTTGTGGATAATGTGATTTGTAACATTACGTCGCTGCCTAAACATCCCGCAGAAAGCTTCTCCCTCTGTCTCTCTCCCTCTGTCGAGTCCTTAACTTCACATTCCCTGCCATGAACATCGACATTGTCATTTAAATATACATGAAGAGCTCTTGGATGTACTGGCCAATAAAGGCTGTAGCACCCTCTTTCCCACAACTCTACTCCTCCCTCGGTGACAACCATTTTGAGAAGTCCCCATTTATGCTGAAGAGTCTTTAAACGCTGCACTTAAAGTTTCTGCAAAACGTTTCGCGATACGACGAGAGGAAGACTCACGACTCAGGTCGTCCCATGGAATAAATCCTCTTTCCGGGACTTCTCTCCAAGAAAAGCGGGGAAGCCTGAAAGGGACTCCGAAGACATTTATTGCGGAAGGTAATAAAAATTGCCCTGTTTGTCATTAGAAAACTATTTTGTGAAAAAAATACCCCACCGAAAAGAACGCTACAGCGCGGATAATGAAAGTATATAAAAACAAATTTAATTATATTGTGATCGCCATTTACGTTCTTGTGGTAGTGTTTACTTCGGTGTAGATGTACTTTGAATTGCTTGTATTGCCTAAAGAAAGTTGTAAAATTTAATGTAAAATAAAAAGATAATGTAAAATTTTTCTTTTGAACGATAAAATATATAAAAGGAAATGACGTTGGAGTATAAAATAATAAAGGAAATAAAATAACTTAGTCTAGATCTTCGGAAATGTTTAAGAATAATTAAGGTAACATTTAACGTCAATAAATACTTACTAAGTAAAAGTTAGTGAGTATATTGGGGGAGATCGACATCTTAATTTCAGAAAAATAAATTTCGGAAAGTGAAAAAACAATTTTCTAAATTGACCATGGTATTTCGATTCCTGAAAAAAATATTTTTTAACCTTTTTCATTGTAATGTAAAGGAACCGACACTTTATTAATTTACGATGTATTTTGGGAATTTGTATGTATGAGATGGAACTACAAATAAGAAATATAGTACATAAAATATTTCGTTAATAGATTCAAATTGCTTAGTGAACAAAGGAAAGAATGATCCAGTGTATTTCTTGAAATTATTGGGAAGAAAGTGAATGTTTACTGTCTTTGTTGAATTTTATCTAACATATTGACTCTACAAAGTCAAGTTATTGTTCCTACAATAAATTCTTTCTATGTATTCTGATTAAATATTAACTTTCTATTTTCTAATACACTCTTAAGAACAGATTACAGAAATTATTTATGGAAAGTTTATACCACACATGACTGTAATATCCCTTGCATGTTTGACTGACATATCAATGACATTAAGTTAATTTCAGAAATGTTCCTTGTTTTGCTTAGCTCTTAATGTTAGTAATTCAATTCTATCTCAGTCAGTAAGACATAAGGAAAACATTCAAAATTCTTGTATCGTAATAATGAAACAGATATTTGCTTATTCAATAATTAATAGAAGCTGATATTCCACCAACTGATTTATATATGTTTCAGGGTGTCGACCAGATGTCTAATAACTAGTTGAGAATGTTCAATTTCCGAGAAAAACGAGATTTACTTCAGTAAGCGCTATTCTAGTGTCTGTGCAAAAAAGAAATGTTAAAATATAAACAAGGATTCAATGCACTGCTGAACTGCAGAAAGTTTTCTCTTCTCTACACCATTTGGAGGTTCCCATTGTAGATTAGTATTCACTTCCAGAAACAAGCTGAAAATTAAGAATTCTTAATTAACTGCATACATTCTAATACTCGTTCATTTTACTTCTAAATGAGAATAAAATGGAAATGAAATATTCGCTGTATATTTTAGTACTAACTACACTGAAGGATTTTAATAATATATACTTATGAGTTGGTTTCACTACACATCGAAAATGTACAAGAAAATATAAGAAATAAAAAATGGTTTCTCTTTTCAAATTATTTCAAACTCAAATATAATTTATATCTTTTCAAGTGAGTAAATCTGTCGGAGAAGTGAGTCTACTTGCGTGTAACAGTTAAATATTTCCTACTAAATGAAATAATGTACTCTACGAACTACGAAGATTTATCAAGAAGATAAGTCATGTATTTACTACACTTCAAGAGGATTTATTAATGAAAGAAATTTGAATATAATTTTACCCATATTGGTAGATTAAGTTTTTTTTCAATACCCCACACTATCAGATTATATTACGTTATTTATTGTTTTTTATCATACCTATATAAACGAAATTTATAAGTTACATCATTATATTACATGAATGTTGTTATTATTATCAATTTATTTTCATTATTATTATTATTATTATTATACAATTTCTTCTCGAGGATTATTCACCCGGTTTTTGAAAAGGTTTGATGGACTAGCATGCCTCATTCCTGGCTTGGTAATTAAACACGGTGCGAACAATACGGCAAGTTTCTAAGATAACAGATATTTGGATCTTGAGAATAAGGTTTTTGGAATGCAAAATTAGTTTCTCCAAATTGTTTTTCAGGTTCTTGTTTATGAGGCCATTTGCTGTGACAACGATTGGCAGAATTCCTACAGTTTTGAGTTTATAAATATCTTTATATTCCATTGAAATTGGGAAGTATTTTGAAATCTTATCAATTTCTGCTTTGTCATTGTTATGATCTGTGGATGGGTGACATCAATTATGAATGTTTTTCGCTCCCTGGCATTGTGTAGTATAATATCAGACTATTAGTTGGGACTGTTTTATCTGTGTGTATTGGTAGATCATAATATAGTTTAAAATCTTTGTTTCCTATTGTGGATCTTGCTTGGTATTCATAATAGGGAGAGATCATTTCAACTCTGTTCAAAGTCCGAATCTTGTTGCAATAGATTGGCGTATAATGTTAGCAGTCAGGTTATGCCGATTCAGATGCTGTGTGTTAGCTAAATTTGTACATCCAGTTGTAATGTGATCTATTTTTTATGATGACAGATTCTACATTTCTCGTTAACATCTTGCTTTTCAATGTACTTTTTGTAGCAGTTGGTTTCGATGACTTGATCCTGGATTGCTAGCATGAATCCCTCCGTTTTTTCCAATAGAGCTCCATCTCTAAGCCATCGCGTTCGGCATTGTCAAGAGCAGGGGGAAATCTGCCGTGGAGAGGCTTTGCCTTCCACGCCTTCAACCTGTTCTTGAATGTGGTGATAGTAAAATTGTTTTCACTGTTACTGAGGTTCATTGAGGTCTAACATTTGTCACTCGATACTACTGCTTTGTGTAGTGGAGACATTTAAGATTTTGCAGAAAAGTACTTCTTGAGTCCTGCTACTTGACGATTACACGGCAGTTTCAGGTCCAACAAACCACGACTACCTGCTTTCCTAGGAATGTAAAGGTGACCAACTGCGGTTTTAGGGTGGTGCATTCCGTATTTTGGGAGAGTTGTACGTACCATCCTGATTAAAGTTTAAAAATCTGTGTGTGACGAACGAACTATCCCAAATGAATATGTCAAAACTGGAATGCACCAAGAGTTAATTGCTTTAATTTTGTTTCTTGAAATTAATTTTGTTTCCAGAATTTTGAGTTGTTTCCTAAATAAGCATTCCAGTTGTTGTATACTGTGCTTCTTGTTTATTAGTAGACTTGGGTTGAAATTCAGATATTTATAACTGGTATGATAATTCAATGCTTCTGTTTCACAGGAGTTTGCTTGTACTTTTAATGGGACCGATAATTTTTCGGATTACCTCTTTTAACATTCAACACAGAACTTTGCCGGATACAAAATTCATTTGTGTATCTTTACTAAATTGAGTAGTGATCTCCAGAAGTCTACTTTGTTCAATTTTATCTTAAGCAAATAATTTTAAGTCATCCATTCAAAACAAGTGGCTAGTGGTCTGAATCCTTCTGTTTCAATCGAGAAGTTTAAATCCCAAACCCGATTCATTCAACATCTTCGACAAAGGGTTGAGTGCGAGTCAAATCCAAATTGGAATGAATGTATCGCTCTGGAAAATGCCACGTTGAATAGTTATATGGTTTGATCTTGTTGTTTTATTGCCATTCTTCAATTATAATTGTGTACACCATGAGGGTTTTAAGTAAACTGATTACTTTAGGGTAAATTTTGTAGATGGCGAAGATTTTCAAAAACCAAGAACGTGGGACGGAATCTACGTATTTTGATAGTTGATCCAACTAACAGCTAAATTTCTTTTCTTTTTCTTTGCATCGCTCACTACAATCATATCAATAAGCAATTGTTCTTTGCATCTTTTCAGGATTTTCAGACTTCAAATAGGTGATTCCTTGGCACATGAATCTTGGTATTTGATTTGGATTGTCTATAACTTTGTTGATGGCGTCCTCTAAAGAAGTATGCAGGGCTGTTAGGTACTTCCACAAAAAATGTGTATTCCTTCTGGTCATGATGATTTCCAGTTATGCATTTTTCTGAGAACTTACTTTACATCCTCTAAAGAAGCAGTGGGTTCTCCCATTTCTTCACTTGGTATAAATAATTCATTTTCTAATCAAGGGGCATTGATGTTGTGTTGTACAGGACGAGAACACTGGGTATTCCAGAATTCTTCAACAAACTTCATTTTTAGTGGTGGCTCATTTTTAGTCAAATCTGTAGATAGATTCTGATATAACTGTTTCTGATTCAGGGTGAATTTTCTACTTTCTACTTTTCTTTTGTTTGAGATATTGTAACGACGCAGTTGTTTTCCTAGAAATTCCTTGGAAATTTTTTGTTGTAAAGTGTTGATAAATACATATAATCTGCTCTCAAAAAAGTATTTGAGTGCGTTGGTACATGTAATATTGGCACTCCTCTGGTATAAACCCATTTGAGAAAGCGATTTTCTGATGGATGAACTCTGCGACATCGTTTTGTCTCTTGAGATATTCTGTTCCAGCTAGTGATGAATTATTATTATTATTATTATTATTATATACAAAATTGTAATTTGGATATGAAATATGTAGCGAAGAATGATTGTTAGATATATAAAAAGTAAATATTTGTGACAAATTGAAACAAATATTTCAAAAGCAAGTTACTTCATAAAAATGCATAAAAACTTGCAAGCAAGTACGTTTCTTCTGGCTACTAAAATAATGAACATGAATGAATTAGGAAAGCTCTATAATGTATTAAAGGATAATTAAATAAATGGAGATAATTATGTTCAATTAGGAGCAATGTTTTTTTTCTAAAGCCTCACTTATTTTAGTGGCATCAATGTATTACAGTTTTTAAAAGTATTTAATAGAATAATTGTGTAGAAGTAATTGAAAAGAAAAGTGAAATACAAAATACGGTATCAATAACTTATGATAGCTTCAAAATATTCTTCACAACAACAAAACAAACCTACATTAAATGTGATAGGCTGAAATCAATAATTTAATTAGTTAATACAAATAAATAAATTTGTCCTCAGTATGAATAAAATTTAAAAAAATATTACATAAATCCGTTTTTTCCTCTTTCAACGAAACATATGGTATACTTACATATTTAAAAATTAATGTAAGGTATATATTAAAAAATAAAGTTGTAATAGAGTCATTGAAAAATATTAATACGTTTAATTTTCTTTCTCTCGATTCTACTTCCATCCAATCCTACCATCTGATCCTCCAGTTTGATTGTTTTTCTATCTCTCTCTAGTCCATAAGTTGTATAGAGCAAATTTTTTTTTCCTGTAATGGATCTTTCGTGTTCAATAAAGTTCTGAGATGAGAAACGGAGAATACTTGTTGTGATGGCTAGCCGTGGAGCCAAGTTCTCGGTGAAACCTCTGCATTCGTGACACAGCTCTTAGGGAGTGTTAATATTTCAGAGGCAGTGCTCTCATCTCTGACACTTGGGAGCAACAATTTTTGAAGGTCACTTTGCCCCATGTGGCATTAAAGATAACCGTGAAGTTTTCCTGACTTTTCCATTACAGGTATCCTGATACTATCTGGGGAATCGAAGTAGTGGATTCAATCGGAAATCAGAAAAGAAAGAATTCAAAATTCCACAGAGAGAATCTCAAGTGTATACAACTCAAATTCAGAACCCGTTTTTTCATCAATATTTTCGCTGGAGGCTTAATGCCAACGAATTCAAAGATGTTCAAATTCAAAGGTGCAAAATTAATTTTAAAGGCAATTTACTGGTAAAAAGTATTCAAGATACATGTATTATATTTTTTGAGAAAAGCAACGAGACAAAATTTTATGGGTCACATACATCCAGTTTCTTGATGGAATAAATAGAATTGGTTTTTGTTGAAGGATTCTTCTGATATAAATCTTCTAGTAGGTAGCTCATGAACGCTCCTTTTTGACAATATTCATAAAGAAGTAAATAACTGTATTGATTCGGATTTAGATTTTTTTCCTTATTATCCTCATAAAATATAACTTAGGTCCTAACAACAAAAGTTCCATTCTCGATACAGTTACTCATATATTTGAATAAAATTTTATTCAACAATAAAAATTATTTCTGTAATTTTTAATTTGTATTATTGATAAATGCAGCAATCATGCCCAGTAGTCAGGTGGGTTTTGTCTTACCTCGGATTACAAAATGTGAATAGCATGTGACGTCATCATGAATTGAATATGGTGTGGGACTCGAACCCGTGACTCCTGCATTGATGGCAGACACGTAAATGCGATCGGATGGTGTAGTGGTCAACACCTCTGCGATCAATATAAGAGTCCCGGGTTCGATTCTCGTGTAGGGACACGGAAGAAATACAAACATTTAACAAATTTGACCAAAAAGAAGAGAAGTCATCAAGGTAATTTCCTATCTCTTGCATCTAATCTTTCATAATCAATTTTTATTCTCTGTAAACAATTGAAACTTGAACATCATAGGATTTTCAAATAAGAAATTATGCTCAGTTATCAGATGTAAGGGACTTCAGTGAATTCAACAACCTGTCCCATATTTCAGGACTAAAATCCTGAAAGAAAACCACAATCACCCCGTGCTCGCGCAGAGGTCAGGTTACCTGTCGTTCTTTGGTGCCGTGCTGCTCCAATGCGATTAGCCAGTGCACCTGGCTGCGGCAACGCGAATGTCACGGCATGGGCAGCCCCCGCGGGGATGGGTTTCCAGGTGAAGTACGTATCGACCGATCGCGACAATGCGACGTACTACCTCCAGCTCTCGAGAACGGCGGCGGCAGCCTCCATCGCCCACACTCCACCATCATCAGCGCTCGTTTCCAATCTATATGCTAAAAGTGTCCATTTAGTCTACTGGCGATGATCGCGACTCCGCACTCTATCGTGGCCGTAATGAAATTCTTGATGTGTGTTGCCTCCCTCCCTCCTTGCCTCGCTTCACTGCTGCTTCTGCTGCTTTCCTCTCCGTCTCCCTCCACGTCACCCGTCTCCCGTCGGAGTAAATAACGCGCGCGCCAAGATGTTTCAATTTGTCCCGGCGGCAGGTTGCGTTTTTGCAATGCTAATTCCACCGCGGGCGGACGCCGAAGTGTGACGTTAAGGGTGAGTTAGAGATTCACGGAGGAGGGGAAATTGAAGAGAAGTTGGAGAGATAACTGATGTAAGAGAGGTTGGACGGAAGTGTCGGAGACGGGAGAAGATGTACAATAATGAGATACAAAGAAGAAAACGGATATTCTCAAATATGGATGATGTCAGTGTTAGAAAGGAAAGGGACAAACTTTATATTAGAATATTAGAGATGAGAAAGATAAGAAACGGAGCTACGTTGATTGCTCGTGATATGTTAGCGCGACAATATTTGTTCGAGGATAGTAGATACGTGCAATCGTTATGTTCTGGCCGAACGAATTTAGTGTCGAGAGGGGACAATATCCGAAAGGGGGGATGAAATGATCTAACTCGTATTCGGTGCTGATGAAGGGAGGTACGTCGTTCACTGAAGCAAAATGAGGTTTCGTTTCCTGGGAAATGGGTGTGTCAACGTTGATGATAAATGAGGAGCCAACTATGTTATTGAGCACAACCACACAAAATGGGCGAGATATAATTTCAGCTTGAACGGCAATCTTGCATTCATCCGCTTCTAACATACCTGATGGTCGATATGGTATTCAGCGAGGGTTAAAAACTCACCCAGAATAAAGCGTTCCTTAATCCTGCAGTGTCATTTAAATTAAGAACATAGACCTTAACCATCAGAAATTACAAGCAGAACATGAAATAAAGCACAGCAGAATAAAGGACTCAAACAATGTTGTGAGAATATGCGAGTGGAATCTAAAATAATTTCAATGTAAATAGTCGTTTGAATACAGGAGTAGGATCAATTCAATATAAAATTTTAGAATAGAAGTAAGATATTACAATAAGAAAAATAGGTTGAAATGGAGATAAATTTATATAAATACAGGGAAAATAATCTATTTCCGAGGTATTTCATCAGTTGACTCTCGATGGGTACCTCGAGAGCCAAATATTCTTCTTCGTGTCGACTTGACTTTTTACTTCAGTATAATAATAATAATAATAATATAAAATGACATTATTTCGTGTCGAGGTTCAGGTCATCAGACCTGCTCTTCCGCCTGACCACTATTTGCATACATTCAACATACATATACAATAATATAACCATTCTTCACCAATCTTCGTTAACCATTCTTCATGCGTTGTATGTACTCAAGGAGAAAATATTTGATATTAACTATTTAACTCTTATATTCTTGCATTGAATTTATACTGACACAGTACCGGCATTATCATAATGGTTCAGTACTTTCAAATCAGGTATTTTAACTTAAACTTCTTAAACTATATGAAATCTATTAATCGCAAAAGAAGAGTGAATGATGGTCTAAACAAAGAGCTTGTCCTAGCATTCTCCTCCCATTCTGTTCCTTGAAATGAACCTAGAACGCGGCTGAGGCATTGAAGCCACCGTAGCTGAGGACTGTGGGGATCGTGGTGATCTGTCAACGCCCGCTCGATCGCAGTGACTGATTGCGGCGCCCGTTCGTCGCGACGGCTCTCGGAGGTAGTGCCAAGGCGCGCACTCTAGGCGATATCTCCTCCGTCAGGCTACGCCATAGTATTCGCTTCATCTACTCATGGCGTAAATAGACACGACTGTATTAAATTGATAAGTACAATGTTGGTAAGTTGAATATTTCTCCAGGCTCGCACTGGCCCAACGTCGCGCGGGTCGGTGCGCCCAATGGGAAAGAGGATAACTGCATAAGTGCGCCCTCCATCGGAGGTACATAAATGCGCCCTCTCCTTAAATTAGACCATTAAGAATTCTACAAAGAGAAACGGAAAAGAGAAATACGTTACCACTAAACGCGTGACTAAGGTACTGATAAGAAAGAGTGAAAGTGTCATGAGCAGCGTCCCGAAGGGGAACTACAACGTCGCTTTGACACATAGCTGTTTGGGAAGTCTAATGTTTAAAAACAAGTGGTATATCAAACGATCTGACGATCGTCCAAGTTCAAATTAAATATATAAAAAAAATTTGACAGCTCGATATTTTAAGTTAAGAAGAGTGAAAATATTTGGTACGTTTTTATTTTAAATTTTGAAATTGAAGATACAAATTAGAGTGAAATACATTTTCTAGAATTAATTAAACATTAGTTGTTTTCGAATGAAACTGATATTTTTTGTCTACGCTAAATAAATCGTAGGAAACGGAAGAGAAGGTCGTAGGAAATTGATGGAACATAAGATTTAGAACTGTCTATTGTTATTTTATCTCAGATTGGCAGATGTAACCAAATTCTCATTTTTTTCTTCCATAGATTTGCAATGTGTCTTATGCAATGATTATCTAAGATTTTAACTTAAAGCAATGATTTTATTTTCATCGTTCATCAAATTTAAATTGCTTGAAAGTTAAGATCTTAAAAAGTATTTCCAGGAAGTTCTTAATTTCATAAACGGATTGATGGATTTCTACATTGCTTGTATAGACACTTTCTTCACTGTTTTGTTCACTGTCATATCACAAAAACGTTCGTCTAAAGCTTTAAAAAGGGTTAAATATTAGATTGTGTGATAAATGACTACGTCATATGTAACAGAGAGCGATCGGAATTTGTGGATGAAATGAAGAGGACAGGGTTGAATATGTATATGTACAAGAAGGAATTGATAGAAACGCGGGAAAGATATAGAATATATTAAAAGCAGGGCAGGAAAATGACGAAGGAAGAGAGAGCATGCGAAATTTATTAAGAATCAAGTTATATCACGAGGGCAGTAATAAAATGAGGTAAATTAATGACAAATGTATTATTGTTAAATATAAATTAATTATATTCTAAATAAACAGTTTTTTATTATGGGGTCACAACTGACATGACAATAATTGTGTTTTTTTTAGACTTATTAATCAAATGTAGTATTTGAGATAATTTTCAATTTTCTTCGCTTTAATTAATAGCGATATTTATTGAGTTATTTATTACGTAGAAAATGAAATCATATTTCTTCGATGGATATATCTCATAAAATAAAGATCGCACAAAAATATTATTGCAAACGCAATGACTGTCTTACATTACCGACACTACCTTACACACTGCAGAGCGTACCAGCAGAATCAGCATCTACAGATAGCCCAAATCAAGATCTAGAGAGATATAAAGATGACGTTGAATCAGGAGACTGAGAAGGAGACAGGAAGGATGAGTGTTTTATATGAGTCAAACATCATTACTAACCAATACCCAGAAAAGTTATCGGTATTTGTTCTTGTGACAACAATCGTTCAATACTGTTACCCATATAATAATAATTGAGAATTTACTGTTAAGAAATAATTTAAATTTGAGGATTTACTGATAAGAAATCATACAAGTCACATCACTGATAAGATAAACTTTAAAGACAGTCAAATGAACTTTCATAAGAAAATTAATTTGAACATTTTTTATTTTCATATTCAATTCTTATCGTGGATGTCAATTTCGCTTTCTTTCAACGTGTATTAAAATTATTCTTGACTATAGCAGATGTGGTCAAAAAAATTAGTACACAGATTGTCAAAAAACCTTAGTAGGCAAATGATTACAAAATGTAACATAAATGAATCTTCAATGTAATTGTTGGAAACCAATGTCCAATATGTGAGATAATATTCACCTTGAACACAAATTAACACGATTGTTCGATCTACTCATTTGAACGTTGCTTTACTTCTAACACTTTCGAAAGCAAATTACATCTTCCCCATTTTAAAAACACAATGCATGTCACTTAACATAACAGAACTTAAAATAAGCATATAGGAAAAAAGTCGTGTTCTAGGTATTTATTTAACTTATATTCAAATTGAAAGAATAAGGGAGTGTTCGTTATTGCGAAAATGAATTGACCGAATTTAATATGTCTTATATCTTGGTTTCATGCTTAAGGTACTAGTTTTCACACAACCTTTTTTGTGAGCAACGTCGTTCTTTTGTCAAATGCAGTGTGACGTCTGCTGCTGCGTGAAATGGAATACTGCAGCAGGAAATGTGTTGAGGAGAGGTATACTGAAATACATTGTTGCAACTGTACTTCATCATAATGGAGGTTCTTATCTTGTTTCGCATTTCTTGCATTGAAGATAATGTAAGTGCGCGTTTTGTAGTCTCAAAATATGAATCGCTGGTTACTTAACGGCTCTACAAGCATGTTTTGAGTAGGGAAAATGTAATTGACAACGAATTCTTTTCATCTCCAAAATGATTAATTCATTGCCCCATCCAATTTATTTTATTTATTCGTCGTATTGGCATCTTTTAAAATGTGAAATGTAATTGAATAAATAGTACTTTCATTAATTTTATAAAATAGTGAATACGAAAATTACATAATATACGTTTTGTATACGCAGTTTGTTTGTTTTTCATACGCAGTTTGTACTGTTTTTTGACAATAAATTTATGTGATTTTTTGTGGATGGTGAGTCATAAATTTATACTTACAGTGGTATATCTTATTCTACTAAAAGATTCTGCAATAAAATAAAAACAGGTCAAACAAATATATATGAAATAATATTTCCTTTATGTAAAGCGTTTATGCATTTAATTAATTATTTACTAAGGTTTTTCAAATAAGTTGTTACTTAAAAGTTGACAATTATCATTGATACTTGTATGGGTCATCCCAACAGCGCTTAAGGGGGATGTACACAGCGCGGCAGTAGTTTGAATTGAGCTTTGCGACACTAGCGTACTAGCCTCGTGCAAACACTGGTAAATCGGACTACGGAATAGTAGAGGGATGAGAGTTATTGGTGAGTTTCTTTGCTAGACCGTCTTGAAAATACTAAAAACTCAGGCTTCCCTAGACTTTTGACGGATCGAAGGGCGACGCGACAAACAAAGCGCGTCATTTACACTGCCCTTTACCCATTGATTTAAAAAAGAATAAAATCTCGCACGAATAAGACCAAGAAGTCATGGATGACTTAAGTGAAATTCAATTATCCTATATAGTATCTTTGTAATAAAATATTAAACATTTTTATTTACTATTTTAAATAACAATATTAAAAAAGAATTTTTAGCATGAGAGGAAAAAGTTAGATATAAAATTTGTCGGTAAAAACCAAAATTATGAAATATAATAATATATAATGAAAGGGGAAAACGCGCCAACTTCAACTGAGTTACCTACGAATATCATTATCCTCATATCAAATCTTACTTTTGGATTATTTCAGGAAATAAGTTCATTGTTACGTACATTGTATAACACTTGTATAAAATACATAGCATAAATCTTGGAGACGTGCTCTCAATATTTTTATGCCATGCTCAAGAAACAAATGTCAACGTATATTTCATTGTTATATTTGCAATCGGGCAATCAAAGGTGGTTTGACGTTAATGGAATCCTGCAAGCGACATGTTGTACCGCGTGAACCAACGTCATACAGAATGTTCATTAGGCCGTATTAGTTTTACACGAACTTTGCAGAGAAAACGCGTTAATTGAACGTTCGCAAATCAAGAATCCGCAAACCGAACAGGCTTCTACTACAGTGCTACAGCGATGAGCTTTTTGCACATTGTGGATCCTGTGATGGGAGTTTGGAAACACCACTCCATTTGCAGATTAAACTCATTTAGGTTTTAATTCACAAACACACTAACAAATGCACAGTCAACATACACATATACAAGGATGTATAATTGTATTCCATATTTCAGACTCGTTTGTTAAAAATCAAATATATTGAATGAGTATTCGGCATTCCAGTTCGTACAACGGGTATAAACAGTATCATAAATATATAAGTAGCAAGAATGTCATTACTACTTAAATAAAAGAAAAAAGTTTAAAAGGTATTAAGATAATATTTGTATATGAGTCACTGAATTTTATTTTTCAAAATGTAAAAAATCACAACTGTTGTCGTGGGCTCTTGCGTTACATCTGCTCCAGCTAGCGGTCTGGGCCAACAAGAGACGACATTTAATACGGTTGGATGGAGAGGAGGAGGCGGGGTCAGTCTCCACAGTGAAACGCCATTCGTGGGTAGTACGTGTTTAATACTCACTGATTACGAGGTTCGAGGGCAGGAGGTATCGGCGGCGTTGTGAGTAATTCTAGAGCGGACGCTCATGATGTAGCCGGCTGGGTGGTCGTGGCAGCGATCCTCTGCGGGCGGCCGGTCCGGGCCACAGAGCAGCGTACGGTGACGTCGTGACTGCAAAATGATACGGCCAAGTGAGAGTGCCAAAATGAGAGTGAACGTGTCTTCCTACGAGACTTTTATATTCTATCTAGTCCGCGTCACGGTGTCCTACTAAACTCGATACCACCTGCCAACGTATCTGACCTCAATCCGAAAGTGCATATGTGAGCTTCACAACACTGTCGTACATCGGGAATATAAAAACACACTTTGTTCTTTAACCGCTAATAGACTTTGTTTCTCCGTTCATGTTGTGCTTCCCATATACCCACGCTTCTACCATTCTTACTCTCTTTCCTTTATTCAATTTTCGTCAGACTCAGTCAGAAATTGAAAAGTAGATGTACGAAGTCATAGGTCATAGAATGAAACCCGTACTGTTCATTAATAGTCGCTGTGGTAACTTGTTGGTTAGCAAGACTCATACAACCGTCATTCACAATATTTTGTAGTGTATATTAATATTAAGTGCACTTGACTTTGTGTTATATGTATAATAAATATAAAAAGTCAGTAAATTTTTGTAAACGTATCTGGACTGTGAAATCAGTTTTGATGTGAGGAGGAAAATTTACCGCAACAAACATTGGAACTCTTTACACATCTATGCACACCTAAAACAATAGCATTTGGAAAATTTTCGGTATATAACGGAATCATAAGATAATTTTGATTAATAAGATCAATGTGATTGTCCAACCAAATGGAGAAAATGAACCAGAAAAAGAAATCATAAAATCGCTTACATTAAGGAGAACATTTTGAAAAGCAAAATCATTTTAAAAGAGTTTCTTTCTTGTAATATAATAAAAAAATATTTGAAGAAAAAATAAGAATTAAAATACGAAGTTCCTAAATAATAAACCTTGTCCTTTCGAGATCACATAAATAAAAAATCATTTTATGATTACTCGCTTTCATAAAGCTTAAGAAGGTAAATGCATTTCTTACTGTGAATTTAATCTATGAGAGATGTTCACGAAGATGAGGTTGTTTCCCGAAAAATGTAAAAAAATAAATAGAAGTTTTGAATCCTTGAAAATTAATTCTTTTGAATTATTGTACTATGTACACGATTCAATTAACAATTTTACAATTATGAAAGATAATTTCGTCATTCCAATTTATCGTCAAAGATGCAACCCTTACTAGTCATTACCATGACAATGCTTCTCACCTACTCATATACAATATACAAGCAAAGCTATTAAGACACATTCACCACTGCAATAGATTCCACCACTTCCAGCAGCGAGAACGCAGGTCGTCATTATGCATGTAACAGACTACAACTCTCTCTCAGAGCTCAGACTCACTCCCCTTGACGCATTAGATAATTTATGGGACGGCTCCTCGCCAGAACACCTGGAGGTCTACGATTATGGGAGAAGCATCCAGATAATTTGCAGCCTAACTCACTACCGCCGATGTTCTCTTGAGCCAATATGTGCTTATCATAAACAATATTACAAACCAGGAGCTTAGTGAGACGTGTGTGATAGTTTCAAACAATCGACATTCTCATTTATTTCGAGTGGATTGATGAGGTTATGATATATCTATCTATCTATCTATCTATCAAACTCATGAAGAAAATGATTTCTTCGTAAATTTGATTTATACTCGAGGAAAATCCTCGACAAAATCATTGAAGACGTATTGAAGTGATTGTTTAAGAGTAAAACAACGATGTGTTCCTTCTAATTCTAAATGGTGCAGATTTACAGTGACGTAGGAAGATTGTCACACATGATGTTTTTCCACGAAAAATGATGTCGTTTCGTGTGGAATACAGAAGAAAAATCTCCGAACTTTTCCACTTGATTTTTTTTCTTGTGATTTTTCAAACCAAAAGTGAAAATGCTTTCATCTTGAGTTAATTTAATTAGATGTATTTAATGAACTGTTGAGAATTGGATAAAATTGGTTCAAATTGTGGTTTAGATACCTCAGTTGTGCAAAATCTCACAAGTGTGAGCTGGCAACGTAAACGTGAGTTTGCCAATTTTGTGCTCAAGGATATTTGTTCACAGGGTTTTTTTCTACTAGCTCGTCCGAAGAGTTCTGTGGTCGCTATTGTCGACGGTAGTCACACGAAAATAAAGGAGTGTAATCCGCTCAACTTTCCAGTTACAATTCATAACAAAAACTCATCGAAATAAAAACACCCTACAAAACACAAAAATTCAAGCGAAAATTAAAAAAATTCAAATAAAAACATTATTATTATTATTAATATAATAAAAATATTATACAATGTAATATATTACTTAGATCAATCGGATGCCAAATATTTATCATCACAATACATAGTATCCTGAAAACCAATGTATTGAGTATCGTATTCAAGTAAAGATTGCGTGAACTGTCTTCCATATTGAACTCTAAGGAATTGCCTTATTCGCAGATTCAAATAAAGCGCCTCCAATTCAATTTTTGCGTAATAATTTTTGGCTATATCTCGAAAACGGTGTGACGTACCGGAATGCGGTTTAGCAATCTGTACGCAGAATTAAGTGAACCATCAAAATGCTTATATGCGTATTTTCAAAATTTTGAATATTATGAAACCAGAAGTGGAGCGCAGTGTGTAAATGAGATGTCTTGAAATAGGCTTCTATTCCCAACATATTCAAAGTCAGGTTTGGTATCGATACATCAAAGTTTGGTTGTTTACTTGGCAACGCCATGATGTGTATCATGAAATAACGACTCCTGATTTTATGCGAATCTTTTTGCCAATTTCGATTGAATTGCGGTTGATTCTTGATCCAGATATTAGTGATGTTCTGAGAATATGGACTGATTGGCAGAAATCAGAAAAGCGATGCGGTGTCATTAAAAATCGAGAATGTTTCTACCATGAAGTCAGGGGTGGAGACTACGACTGGTAGTAGTTATCTTTCATTTTACGTGTCTGTGCCCTTAAAGCCCCACAAAAAAATGTTGCTGATCAGGAGTGGTATGCAAGTAAGAAAGTGTGGGTGCGCGCTATTAATGGAAGATAGTTTGTGTATTAACGAATATTTGCTCAATAAAAGGAAAATACGTGCCTCTCCGTAACATATAGGGTAACGGCCCCCGTGTAAATTACAAACAGACTAGAAGTTCTGACGTAATACTATGAATCCCGGCTTATTACGATATTGGTAATATTGTCAGGATATTGGTAATGAATTTGCACAACTCGGTAAAGCGGAGTGGCGCCTTAAAAAACAAAACAAGAATTGCACTTCTAGAGCAATGAGCGGAGGTTACGACCAGTAGGAGTTGTCATTCGTTTCAAGAGTTATTACTGACCCGGAGTGTTTCGCAAGTAAGGAAGTAAGAGTGCGTCCCACTTTTATAAGGAAAATAGTTTGTACATTTACTGTTTTGTACTAAATAAATGCAAAATACGTGCCTATGCGTAACGCTACGGCACGGCCTCCGTATATTATTTATTAACAGACAAGGAGTTTCTGAAGAAATATGATGGCCACCTGCTTCCTACGGTAAAACTGCTTGCAGCACCTTCTTTTATCGGAAAGGAGAACTTAAATGAAGGAGTGTGTCATTGTGTTGAGAGGAAATAGATATTCAGAGAAGTTTATACTTCAGCTAAGGTTTATATAATCAAAAGAAGGGAACAAATAATTACAACATTTTATTGAGAATTTGTAGACAATTTGAAAAACAGGAAATACTTCAGTAATTTTTCATACGTTCACAGAATATTAACAAGGCATAAAAACAATCGTTAATTTCGTAGATTAAACAAACGTCGTAAATAAATTTTAAAACATTGCAAGGTATGCGAGGATGGGTGCGCTTAATGTAACGAACTAAGTGAGAAAAAAATTATATAAGAAAATTCGAAATTTATTTAACTTTGCAAAGAGTAATCTAGTAATCAAGTTTGTAAAATAATAATATAGGGAAGAAATCGATGTAGAGGGGAGATGGATATACCTGTAGAGATGGGGAAAAAGAAGAGACCACGAAATGGAGCGCGGAGTACTGAAAAAAGAGCTCTGAGGCATTAAGAGATGCTATTAATTATGATAAGCTTAAGAAACTAACCGGTGGGGCCATAAGAAAATCCAGGAAATGTCAGAGCATTTATGGGAACAGTATTGTTGAAAGCTGAGTTATATGTAACTAAAGAAAACATGCATTACATCCTGAAGACCAGGGAGGAAGAGAGAACTTAACAGAACCAAATATTAATATTTCTATTCATAAAATGGAGGAGATTGTTATCAAAACACTTATGGTTAATAATGAAGCTATGATATGCGAGCTAGCAGACGTGAACGGCGAAAAGTTTCAAACTTTCCATGGAAAATTAGAATTAAGAGATGCTGCGCTGAGTGAGGAAATTTCAGTAACCGTATACGACGTAGAAAAGCAAAGAATAGGAAAAGAGGTAGTTAATAAGGTGCATTTTGAGCATATACATATTGAAGAAAGTGTAGTCAATGTGATAGATGAGCGGATGAATACTATTTTGGATGGGACGTCAAGAAAAGGGAAAAGAAGCTAATGTAAAATTGGCTTAGATAAAACAAGTAGTAGGTAAAATAAATTGTCAATCTCACATACAAAAGATTCAGGAATCCTTGCAAAAAATAGAGGTACAAATGGAAAGGAAGATAGAAGAAAGAACACATGACCGTAAAAGTGGATCCATAAAGAAAACATACAACGGAGAGATAATGGTTCTACTGCAAAATAAGGTAGAAGAAGAGAAAATGCAGAAGACAGTAAAGGACAGTGTGGATACGGAAATGAAGGAGGTAATACTAAGGAAGAAGAAAATAAAAATTATGAAGGTTGAATCCGAGGTAAAGAAAGAGGATTTGTTCAAAGACATAGTAATAATATCAGAGCAGAAGAGAGAGGCGAATTTTTAAAAGAAGCGAAGGTACTCTATAGACAGATGTTCAATGAAATTACAACAGAAAACGTGATTATTCAGGTGAGTGGAAAGCATTATAAAGATCTGAAAGCGAAAGGACGAATTTATGTACCTTTGAGAAGTTATAAGGTGTATAAGGATATCACTTCTGTTAGATGTTACAGGTGTAATAGACTTGGTCATATTGCGGACATATGTCGTGAAGAGAACGAAACATGCAGTTTTTGTGCGCCCGCAAGACATTTGTACCGTTCTTGTAAGATTAAAGAAGAAGATGCAAAAACTGCATAAGAAAGAAGTTATATGGGAATCATTCCGTTACCAGCATCGATTGTCCAGAGTACAAACAGACTCAAAAGGGATACAGGATAAAGTGGATTATGGTAATTAAAATTTGGCAACAAAATTTACAGAGGAGTAAAATTGCAAGTTTAGAGATTTCAAAAGTAATGGAAAATAATGTTGTTGATGTAGCCTGTTTACAAGAATATTATTTTCATAGAGGACAGCCTTGGCATTTACCTTTGACTTACAGAGTACTTTTTGCCAAGGGTCTGGAATTATAATACGAGATGATAAAGCGGATACTTTGATGGTAGAGAAATACCTCAGTAAACGGTACAAGTCATTTTATATTCTAAAGGGAACATAAAATTGGTCTTTGTTAACTTGAATTTGAAATTTAATAGGAATACATCGAAGTATATATGAATAATGGAAGGTATTTTAAAAGACTACCAGAGAAGTGAAATTTTGTTTTGTCTCGATGGCAATGGGAGATCAAAATTATGGGGAAACTAGTTGACAAATACACGAGTGCAGAAAATATAGGAACTCATATTAAAAAAATATTTATATATTAATAATATTTTCGGACAATATACATTTGTAATTGGGAACGGAAATTCAATTATAGATCTCACTTTATGCAACAATTTAACAAAGATGAAAGTTGAGAATTGAGAAAATAGGTTTCGGAGTAGAAAGTGACCATAAGGGAATAAGCATAAATGAGAAATTACATGCAGAGGAGGTTGCAAAATTACATGCAGAGGAGAGAAGTTTGAACTATAGGTCAATCAACTGGAAGAAATTTTGAGAAAAGAATGAAAAATTTTGAAATGGAATGAGAGATGCATAGAGACGAGGGAGAAAGCGTGGATGATACAGTTAAAAGGTTACAGTTAACTTTATTAAAAATATATTCTCATTGTACGTATCAAGAACATAATACATTTGAAAGAGGTCAATGATGGTGGTGCCAAGACCTTACAATGCTCAAAAATTGGGTACAGAGAAGTAAAAGGGACATGCAGTCTGCAAGAAAAGCAAGTTATGCGGTGAGTTATTTTGAAAAGAAGAATAAGGATGAAAAGAGAAAAAATAAAAAAAGAATAGGAAAGCTGGAAAAGATGAGGGAGATAGCTTGCTAAGACATTTCTGGGGTTTACCGTATGTAATTGTTGTTCCAAAACTGCGTCGGCGGGACATGCTACATACCTTGAGACAAAATACAATTGAAACAACGGAATGGGAGGGAATATGTCAGTTGCTTCTACAAAACTTAATACAAGAAACAGTATTAGGTGATTTCGGTGGCATTGAAGAAGAGGATTGTACAACTGAGTGTAAGGAAATATTAATCCAAAAAGAGAAAGAAATATTGCAGAACCTGGGTAATCACAAGGCACCTGGTTTTGATCTCATAACATACGAGATCATTGAAAAAGGAGGGAAAAGTTTGTGGAAAACATTTTTGATTTTAATCAACAAATGTCTAAAAGAGGCTTATTTCCCCAAATGTTGGAAAATAGCAAAATGACAACTACTTTTAAAAGGAGAAGACAAGGATCCCAGGTCACCTAATTCGTATAGATAAATATGTCTCCTTCCCAATGTTGGGAAGATTTTGGACAAAATATTGACAGAGAGAATATGTTATTTTCTGGAACACCAACAAAAATTGACTCAACGACAATATATCTTTAGACGAGAAAAGGCACGAAAGAGGCGTTGAAAAGCTTCGAGACACAAATAATGAGCGACAATTAAAACATTGCATGTGTGTTTTTACCGATATCAAAGCTAAAATCGACAGTGTGGTGTGGCAGTTAGCTTTAGACATTATGAAGATGGGACTATCTGACTATACAAGAAAAATGTATAAATCCTACTTTAAAGGAAGTTACACATTTTTGGAAATGGGAGGGAAGAGAGAAATTCGAGAATTTACACGCAGTTGCCTTAAGGATCTCAAATGGATCAGAAATACGGCATATTATTTTAAATGATTTATTATTGTTGCTGGAAGAGGAGAATATCGACTATGTAGTGTATGCAGACGACATAGCAGAAGGAGAGAGTCAGGAACAAATTGAAAGCAAAACAAATGAAATACTAGTGAAATGTTACAACAAATGTCAAGAGTTATATTTGGAAATCTCAAAAGAGAAAACAAAAGCAAGATGGTTTGGAGATTCAACAAGTGATGGAAGAAGGGAGTCAAAAATACGAATTGATGGATGTAAATTAAAAATAATACGGTACACAAAATTTTTATGTAAACTAATCGATATATTACTCTTCAACCAACTTTTTGATTACATAGAGGAAAAAGTGAAGAGGGTTTACTACACTCTGCAACGTACAGGATATGACAGGTTCAACATAGAGGACAAAGATCTGCTCGTTTTATACAAAGCGACTAATAATGTGTTATGGAAGTATTGTGTGGGGTCCTCTTGTTATACGACAGTACGTAGAAAAACGATTTAGAATGTTGGAGCGATTAAACTGGTTGCGGTGGTAGTTACTGTATGATTTCCACCGATGCATTACAGATTGTAACTGGGGTGATGCCTATCTACGTACATCTACAGAAGGTTAAGTTTCGTATATTATTGAAGATGACAGGAACAATACATATTAATGGACAGGAGTTAAAACAACAAGACAAGAATGCGAGTAGCAAAATAACATTAACTTGAATGGAAACTTGGTTGATACGCTAGACTAATTTATTTAAGGGTACAGAGACATATGCGTATATTAAAAACGTCCAGTATGTGAGGAAAAACAGAAAATAATTCCAGACTAGTAATATATTTAAAGAGTTTACAACAGGACATGTACATTTTAGAACTTACCTCCGAAGAATAGGAAAAATTGCTAATGGGACTTGTGTATGCGAAAAAGGCGATGATACTGCTGCCCACATACTATGGGTTGTGAGCTATGCGGAGCAGAGAGGGTACAATTCGTGAAAATTTACAAGAAAATTGATATGTTAAATTTAAGAGATAGGGAACGTGTATTCAACAGTAAAGAAAAATCTTTTATCAATTTGTAATACAGGTAGGGACTAATAGGGACACATTTACAGATTAAATAACTGAAAAGAGAAATTCAGTATTATACGACATGTTATAAAATAGATCCTAGTAATGACTATTATTGAACACAAAGAAAGCTCTTTGTGATAAAAAAAAAGTACATCAAATTGTTTGGAAGTTATTGGGGGGAAAATTATTAACTACGAACATTCATACATACACACATACTACATTGGAAATCATTGCCTAAATTTGAAAATGGACTGTCCTGGAGCGACTTCGCAAAGATCCGGAGAGATCTCAATTTTTTTGACCGATAGTAGTTCCCTCACACACTCCGTGTAATTGAAAAATAATAACTCGTTTTTGCGTGTAAAAGTATTAATTTTTTCGCTGTAACTCGAAAAGAGTGAGTCGAACAGGAATGCGGTTTAGCAATCTGTAAGTAGAATAAGGTGACCAATCAAAATGCTCCTATGCATATTTTAATAATTTGGAATATTGAGAAACCGGAAGTGGAACACGGTAATTAAATGAAATTGGAATGAACTGTCCAGAGATAGGCTTCTATTCCCAAGGTATTCAATATCAAATCTCAATTTTCGTTTCTATATATTAATTTGTTCGTTAGTTATCGGGGGAACCAAATTCTGAACATATATACATACATACATACATACATACATACATACATACATACATGCATACACACGTACACATTTACTACATTAAACATTTTTTGTGTAATAATTTTCGCTGTATCTCGGAAACGCGGCGACGTACAGGAATTCGGTTTAGCAATCTCTACGCAGGATTAAGTGACTAATCAAAATGTTCTTACGCATTAACTCGAAATTTTGAATATAAGGAAACAGGAAGTGGAGCGCCGTGTGTAAGTCGGAATGAGCTTTACGGAAACAGGATTGTATTTACAACGTATTCAAAGTCAAATCTCAAATTTAGTTTCAATACATCAATTTGTTCGTAAGTATTCGGGAGAAAAAAATTCTTAACTTACGCACATACACACATACTACATTAAACATTATCGCCGAAATTTGAAAATAGACTGTACTGGAGTCAATTCGCAAAGATCCGAAGAGATTTCAATTTTTTTCGACCGATAGGAATACTTTCCTTACATACTCTGTGTGAACCTAAGCTGGGGTAGTTAATGTATTGGCTGCAAGCCGGACAGACAATACATAAATTCGCAGAGCTAACATCCGTCTGCTATGACGTACATATTCGTATCTCTGTATCACAGCGTACAGCTTTAGCTCTTACAGCTTAAGTAGCTAATCTACTAGATAAGAAGAGAGAACCTGTAGCAGAGGATGTTACAACCCGTAAGCATATAATATTGATTAGTCGTATCTGCATGCTTTCTTCTCTGAGATTTTCTCGACGACATTCATTTCTATTACAACTCCATTGTCTTACCTCGTTTATTCACAGGAGTATAGCAAACGCTCTTTTTTCAACGTCCGTGTTCAGATATCAGACTGCGCCAGTATTCAATCCAGGGTTCATTTCTTTAAAAGGCGCGAATGTTACCACTGTGCAACTGCAGCCCGACGACATGCAAAAACTTTTTATTCTCTTGTATTGCGCTTTATTAGAGTTGGCACCATAATAGTGGTCTCATGAATAGTAAATACGTAAAAAAGTAATAATCTCGAAAATCTTGAAAAATATATCTTTAAATAGTTTTTATGTATCCAGACGTTTCTGTATTTTGAACTTACTTGTGATTAATTCTATTATATTAATACACTTGAAAATAAAATTATTTAAAGTAATAATTTGTGTGTTGGGCAACATTAACATATAAAAATTCAAAATATCATCAGGGTACATTTTCTCGATGTCGAGATAACGTAGTAATTGTGCGTCGTCTCACCGTCAAGTTTCGGGCGATGCGACATCGGGATGGCGTCGTTTAGTCGTACTAATGAAACCCTTTTTTCTATTAAACAACTATTCATAGTTGCGAAAGCCATGGTTGATTCGACTCCGTAAAACAATTGGGCAGGCTGTGCCACCTCATTCAAGAGTCAACGAACCGAATGCATAGAAGGCAGCGCAGCCGAGTGCGTTTACCGGTAACTACGAACGAGGTCGGCGGGGAGAAACAAACAATAGTTCTTGTAGCTAAATCAGATTTTTTTAAACAGGGTTGAGTTGTGGCACGCAAAACCCACAAGATACAGCTGTTGATATAACTTGCTTTCTCTCAGACAAAATAGCGTTAGCTTCCGCAGTGATAGAAAATTGGTCTCGATCAGACGAAAACCCTTTTGGGTCAGTTAATGGTGCTGTCTATCCCCTAGACAGCCAACGCGTGCGCTATCACAGCTAACTTTAGGCTGAGCTATCCAACTTTTTTTTTCGTGCAAAAGGACTCCAAAAGTACGGCCGGTGAGTAGCAGCTCTCAAAAATGTGAACATCTTACTCTCTTTTCAAATATACGAGTTATTCCAGTGAACTTTCAGGTGTAAATTATGTTTACGTTTAGAATTGTACATTAATAAAATGTACTTCTGTACTGTACTAAAATGTACTTATATGCTCCTCTACACTTACGGAGTCTCCGAGAACTCCGACGATAATACCACGAGCCATGCAGCGGGTCTTTTCAAATGCGGATATATATCAAGCTTCCCAAAATTCATGGCAGACGTTTTGCTGCGTAGTATTTACATTTCTGATTATTATTGAAATTACAACCTAAGAAGAGCATTTATTTTCTTGCAATAATTGAGTTTTTCAATTTTATTGACAATATAGTTTGTATTTTGTTATAAGTTAGAGTCAAACATTTCGTTTAAAAGTTATTTTTTATCAATTCATAGTTAAATCAATTGTAAGTAATATTGATTTGAAAATAATCGTAAAATGGTGATATAACCACAACATTTTTATTCTTCTCGTTCGTTATGCTTCAGAATAATTGAAAGTATAATGTTGGTAAAAAATAATTGAAACGAAGTCTATAATTTGGAATCCTTTTATCACAATGTGAGTACCTAAAACGAGAAACGCTTTCCTTTTTTTAAAAAAAAGCAGTAGTTACTTAATGGAGAAAACTCATTGAGATATTCTTTTTCTTTAGGGATAAGCTGCGGATGCAGCTTCTTTCTTCAGTGCATCGGTAGAAGGGTAATCTTGGCAAATCATTTCCTTCCTTATCCAGATATTTCCTGCTGAGGGTAGGGCCGATCTAGGGTCTCCGCGTATGTGCAATTTGCCAGTGTCTGTGGTGGGGCAGACACGTCCTTCCCTCGTCATTCAAGCAAATCCGGCTTGCGGTCAGCACTCTCGCTTTGTGCTCTTCTTTTCTCACTGCCTTGAAATCAGAACAGATTGGTTCGTCTCAACAGGGTATCCTACCTGACGAATAAAGTAGGATCTACAAATGTGTTTTTCATTTATTTTCTTTGGTAAGAAACAATTATGATCAGGGGAGGAGTAGAAAGGGAGCGCATGAGAGTGACTTCCTTCTCGAACAATAGTGCCTATCGTGACTGTGTATTTTGTACAAGTTTGATGAGAACAAAAAACGTACAAGAAATTAATTTTTTCATCCAAGTGATCGATTTTACCTAATGCAGTTTGAATTTAACAATTTTACATTTAAAATTAAAGGCTGGTTTGCTGACCGCCATTACATTTGCTATTCTACGCTAAATTCTCAGACATCAGTGTTCCCACATAGCCAATTTTGAAACTTCATTCCTGGGGATGATATTGAAGAGAGGAATCTCGATTTATTTCCCGATCTAGTGATCGATAACATCGTATGATTTTCAAGAAAAGTAAATTTAAATACTTGAGACTGAATTCAATTGAATAAAGAATGGTGAGTTTGTTGTGTTATAGAACATTTCTCATCTATAAGATAATTTGTTTGTGTAAGATATACAATGACTATACTTCTTTATCCGAGATTCGGGAAGAAAACAATTGTGTACAAGTTTTGAGCAAAATCTTAATTCGTGAAATAAAAAGGAATATGTTTGTCTAATTTTCGTGATAAATTAAAAACTGAATAATGATACAAAATATGTGACTAAGTTCTTCTCTGCGTCTGTCTGGTTGTGATTTTCTCACTACCTACCGAACTGGTTATCTTTCTAATTCACTAAAGATAAGAATGTATCACGAGGATAGTATAGGAGTACAATTAGTGAATCTTTTGTGGAGACGAACCGACTTTCAATGATGAAGTCGATGGTAGAAAACAATCGGAGGAAAGTTCTACATCCGCGCACGCGCTGCAAAAATAAAGTTGCGTGCCAATAATGATAGTCACAAACAGTTCTACAAAATTGTTACGGCAGCATATACCCATCTACAAAGTACAAAAGCACGTAATATCGAAGAAAATATATTTAAAATGGTTATATTAAACTAATTCACCTTAAGAAGAGATTATCTATACTTTGCTTTCAGTGTTTCTAGTCCTAGTTTCTTTGTGAAAATAATCCTTCCACAGTAATCCATATAATTTTTTTCTTTATTTATTTAACTCGTAGTTTACATTCACGTGCCTTACGCTATGCGTGCCCCTCAACTAAGAATTATATTTTATTAAAGTATAATTACGTACAAAATGTAGTAACTTGCTCTTCTAATCCGTACAGATTAATTTGTTATAAATTGTGTGCTAATATAAATATGAGATACTTAATCGGAAAAATAAAAAAATTGTTGAAAAATAATTTGGTGTTGAGACAGAGGAATAAGAAAAGAGCGGACATATTTATAAACAATTTAACTAAGTAAGTACATTAAAAACGTTTATAAATGGTGTAAAAGGTTACGTGTTTACGCTAACAGAGATATTTTGTGAGAAGGTTGTACCTGTGAGTGAGCCCCCGAAACCCCTTTTCTGTTTGACACCTGACGAAACTCGGATCGCCTCGGTCGCATGCATGCCACGAGAGGTGAGACGGACAAAGGCTTAAACCCTCACAATGCCGCTTATCGCTCGGCGGCGGGCAAGTGACACGCAGAACACAAGAGCAGCGGTTGCGACAATCGCATTATTGCACGCTTCGCAATGCAGTCTCACGTAAACATGGAGAAGATGGAAGAGGGGGAAAGGTATTAAGAATATCAAGAGCGTTAAGAATCAACCGGTAAATACGCGTATATTGCATATTGCCCTTGGTTATAGAATGAACGTGAAAAGTAGTATCATGAAAGAACTTGTCCAAACTGTTTAAACTGAATAGGCAAATAAATTAGTAATGACAAACATTTTATTGACCATTCACATTTTTCGATTTTTTTTTTTTGAGTTCAAGAAAAAGAGAAAGATTATTTATTATTTCTATGAAACTGAAATGATGCAACAGGGTAAGAATAAAAAAATATGAGACTTACTATTCAAAACTTATGATTTGTACACATTAACTAAAGACGAAGAACGAAAGCTGTGGCCTATGGGAAATGATTCTTAGAGACACCATTCTAAAAGCCAAATATAAATGAAGTATTTGGGAGTATATTGTGAGAAATGATTACAGTTGAATAGTAATTTCTTTAATTTCCTACAGTATATGCAAATGAAGAAAGTATTCTGTGAAGTTACTATTGAGGAAAATTAGTCGTTAAGTCGAGGATAGTACACACCTTTTTGCATAGTAAAATGTTCAAACTATGAAACAAATCAGCATGTAATATTTCTCAAGTAGCGTTCTTCGCGATAGAATTATTTTATCTCAATTTTCTCATGTGAGAAACTCGACTGAATGTTCAAAAATAACGAAGTATTCCTGCAGCAGTATACTGCAACATTTCTGTCTTGCTTGTTTCTTCGCATGACCACACTCAGAGGCTAATTCATGGCTTTCCTCCAGTATTCCGATCAGTCATGTCTTCAAATGGGCGCACACTCCGACTGAGGCTTATCGCACGGCAGAGCCGAGCCGTGGCGGGAAAAAGCAGCGACACGAAAAGAAAAAAAAGAAGAAGAAAAACGCAAAGCGCCTGCGAAAGGACAATCGTGTCAGTGCCTTGCTCTCTGCTTCCCCTGTTCACTCGTTTGCTTTTGGAAGAGGAGGTATTCGACGAAAGTTGGGAGAAGCGGAGAAAAGGCTGCTCACGGATGGCTCGCATCGCTGCACATGCGTTGACTCCCTTTGCGTGGGTTTTGTTCGCGTCGCCACCGTTCAGCAAGAGAGGATTCTCTCGTGTTGCTATCCTGCTTTAGCAGTTAGGCTTTTCACATTCAAATCCTCTTATTGTTTGTGAAGATGTGACTCAAATATTCGAAACCTGTTGCATAATATTTGTATCCAATACACACGTACGGATAGTCTTGTTGCAGAGGTGCACTTTAACACACATTCTAATATAACTGTGCCATCAATGGTTTATGAAGTTCTCCAACATAATAGTTGAGAAATTTTCTAACTCTCTGATTTACTCCATTGAGATACTCACTCTACGTTGAAATAGTGTGTCTCCGTTGAAATTATACCAAGGAAGAATCGTGTGTGTATGTGGGGGGCGGGAGAGATTTTCCATATAGCTGCTATTTTCTTTTGAAGACTCTGCGCATAAATTATCTACTTTTTAATCACAAAAATAAATTCAGTACGGCGTATCATATCCTTAAAATAATATTTAAACAAATCGCTATAAGTGAAAATCGACATCGGCTTATAATACACGAACTATCACCTGTTAATAATAACAACAATAATAATAACAATAATAATAGCAGATGTTTATTCCTGTAATTGTGAATCATGTGTGCTTATGACTTGCGCCACAGTTATGTAATTGTGAACTAATTAGGTTGGTTTTGAGATAATTATTCGTATCTGATACTCCATGTCAGAAAGGTTGCGTCAAAAAAATCTATGGTTTACAAAGAGCAACATGTTATCCTTTATCCTAACACCTTGATCCCAACACAGAGTCGGAAAAGATCAAGAAATTTAACTATAGCATATATAGACTATCAGAAAGCATTTGATTCAGTGCCTCACTCATTATTAATTCAAATTCTCTTAATTTATAAGATAAATCCAAGAAAGGTCAATTTCATGAAGGGAATAATGAAAAATTGGATAACCAGAGTACAACATTCATATATCACTGCCTGTAACATAACAATTCGAAGGGGGATTTATCACGGTGATTCAGGTTACAAATTAGACACAAATCAGAAAACATTCCAAATTACTCACTTAATGTACATGGACGACATAAAGGTATTTGCGTAGTCTTCTAAAAATCATACAGTTCTATTGCTTAGACATTAAAATGTCCTTTGAATTGTGCCACCTTCTACATTAAATAGAAGTAAATTCATGGCAGGATAACATTATGATGATTCAACTGATAAAATATCTAGAATAAGATCAAAATAAGTATCTTGGTTTCGCACAATATCGTAAATTTTACCACTCAATTATCAAAAACTGTTTCCAAAAGAAGTATGAAAACAGGTTCATTTCAATTTTGAAGACACATTTAAATGCGAATAACATGATTATGTCGATAAATAGCTGGGTAGCATGCGTTCTAACATATACATTTGGAATTGTTAATTGGTCCCACACAGATCTGGATAACATCAACAGAAAAACGAGCACTCTTATGACAAAATTTAGAAGACACCATGCCAAAGGATGTATTGACTGCCTTTACCTTCCGAGGTCAGAAGAGGGAAGGGGATTGTTAGACGTAGGAAATCTTTGTCATTCGCAGATTACAAATCTAAGATATTATTTCAAGAGTAGTCACGACGCTTTTTATCTGTTACTTGTTCGTCTAGATAAAGGTTGTGCACCCCTAAATTTTTTAGGAAAAATTTTAACTACCTATAAATGATTTCACATTCCGTGGTGTAAAATATCTTGCTAACCCCTTGCATGGACAATTGTCAAATTACTTCAAGATGCCAATGTTGACAAGGAAAAATCAATTTTATGACCGAAACACAGCCGACTCCATTCAGAGACTGAAGGATTGATGTGTGATAAACAGGATCAAGCACTCCCAAATAGATATTACAGGAAAGAATTTCTGCATGAGAATGTCGATGGATTATGTAGAACATACCACACCTGAAATCAATCACATTATTTCGAGTTGTCAAGTACTCGCTCCTCCGGACTACTCCTGCAAACATAATCAGGTGGTAAAAATAATTCACAAACATCTAGCAAAAGACTTTAACTTGGTTTGAACAGTTACCCCCTATTATACATTCGATCCACCATGTCCTGGAAAACAGAACCATCACTTTATACTGAGATATGCAAATCATTGCAGGCAGAACAGTAGATCATTACAAGCCACACATAATATTAAGACGAATCGAAAAGAAAAGTATGTATTATCGATGTAGCTGTTCCTTCCACTAACAATATAAAACCGACTGAACAAAAAAAATTCAAAAATATCAGACACTTAAGTCAGAAATTCAAAAGATCTGGAAGCGATGATTTCCCTTATAATTTAAACAACTGGATTCATTTGCAAGATTGCTTTTGACTAGAAATGTACTGTCAGAAATGCAGACATCTGTTATATTACAAACATGCCACAATGAAATTTCTTAGTCTCGACAAAGACTAAATTTTACTTCCAACTTGATGTATAAACTCCCCCCCCCAACTACTTGTTTCAACGGACGAAACACAGTTGCAATATAATAATAATAATAATAATAATAATATGTCTTTATATAGTGGCCAAACTTAAGAGTATAGAGTCCTGCGTACCTTACCACTCGGTGTTGATTGTTTCCACTATTTTTACATGTCTGATTCTTCTTTCCTCACCATAAAGGTTATTGTCCCGCCAATATATTGAACTCAGAAACTCTGAATACCATGGATCCGCATCAAATCGATCCTTTCGGCACTTTTTCCTGTCATTCCCGTTCTCATCCCTGTTAAACGGTGCAAATGGCCTGTTATTACATTGAGTACTGAATTTTGATAAACGATATCTAAAGTGCCACCATCTTAGTGAGTCCGAAATCATTGGATTCGTAACAGGTACAAGTTTTTATTTGACATTACCTTCCCGAGGAGTGTATGAGGGCTGATTGTGAAATTATGAGTCATCGAATGTGTTTTAGCGGCCCCGTATAACATGATTTCAACACCATGATCGCTCATTACCGATTGATTTTCCATTTCTTCCTCTTCCCACTCCAATCCAAAGAGTGCATTTTCTCTCATGAAGGGTGTTTGTGGACTTTGGGAATGTCACTATTCTTTTCACTTGCCACTAAAATGAAATATTCAACATCAATATAGGTCGTTTTCCATATCTTATTTCCACTCCTACATGGATTGTATTCTCCTACATGGGTTGGGATGTACTATCCACCATCTGTACTGATTATGAACTTATGTGGCACGGGGGTGTCACTACTCATCGCAGCGGTTACGACATTACTGTGTCAAAACTAAGATTATGGTTTTCCAATATTCTCACTTCCCACCCTCTCTCTACGGGGAAACAAGTGTGTATTTTTGCACCCATGGGGACAAATCGTGGAGTTAAGCAGTAGTAAGAGTGACACTAATCCACTCAGCGGCTTCCAGAACCATCTATACTGTGCTACAAAAGCCTAAAACCTTATACTTTATTTGTGCTCACTCAGTTCTGTCCAGAAAACAATCTAACACAAGATATCCTACTCATACCTCTACATAAATACACCATAAGCTTGTGCTAAGGGCTACAACACCATTATTAATTAAAAATCCCAATCAGCGCCATCTATCGCTATCAAGCTAGTGACTTTAATTAATAACAAAACTTTATTACTTGATGGCCTATAAAAAACAGTGATAACGATGTTGAACAATGAAATACACATGAAAACAATGAATCACATGAATTTCTTCAGCAAAAATTACTCCAATTGTAAAACTTAAATGAACTTTATCATCAACTACTAACTTGAAAAGTTATTTTCTTTGAATTGCTCTCATTAAATTTGACTTTGGAATAACGTAATGAACAATTATGGAAAACATAAATTCTCTCATCTTTTGGATAACATAATGAAACAGTTATGAAAAACATACATTCTCTCTTTACATACAGCTTTCTTGAATTAAATATTCATGAAGGATTCCTTCCTGCAACTGGTGTCTTGCTTGTCCTTCAAACGCCTCGTTTTCACGCAGACCCTTCGCGAGCACCACAATAACTGCTTATTGGAGATCTAGGGACCTTGGGTCTCCGCTCCTCACACCACCAAAAGATTGTCACTTTGAAACAGTACAGGTGTTTGAAAGGAAATATAACTAATCTACTGGGGTTCGTTGATCCTTTTATCACATAAATTATTACGACACATCACAACTTCATAGAGCTACTTGATATTAAATCAGAGATTAATCTGATTCTGAAAGAAATTATTTAAAGTTCACTGGACTGTTTGTGACACGATATTGCGCAATAGCTGTACTGTCTACTCTTATGAATGGTCTTGTAATGTCTACCACCGATCTTATGAATGGTCCCTCCAAAATGGAACTGGAATCTTTTTATTTGTAGTAAACCTTCTTTTTTCATTGACACTACGGCCCGTGCAGAGACTTGGCGTCGTATTATAGAATGTTCTACTCTCTTCAATTGCTGATCTTCCATCTTCAACCTCACACTCTCAGGGCCCACAGGTCTTACTCAACATCCTCCATCAAGGTGTTCCTGGGGGCATCTTACGGTCACTGTCAGAAGGAAACTAAGGAGATTTCAGAACCTTGAATTTCGTTTAGGGAAATAGTTACATTTCACGAGATGGCTATTAAACTTGAAAAATATCCAGAACTCAAACTGGATAGGCCTGAAGTGAAAGATTTTACGAGAGACTCTTAGGAGAGTAGATGGCACCCTTCATGATATTCCTCCATCGCTGCGGAGGATATACGTACTGCAAGACTCTCATCTATTATTGTGAGAGGAGACCTGCAAGTGGCTTAGGACAATTCTGAATGAGTTTACACTCAAATAGTCTTTTGTCCTGAAAATCATAGAAGCAAAAGATCTATCAAAACCTGTGAAGGTGGTTTTTAAAACTCGGGACACCATGACCGAGGATTCGAAGATCTTACTTCTCAGGTTGAAGAGATATAATCCTGCATTATCAACCTAGCACGGTAAAGTTCTCGATAGAGACTAATTCAAAGAGACAACAGTTTATCATGCTTTTTGACCAGGAATCGCCCAAAGTAATAAAACAGGTCAACTTGGTATACTCAACAAGATTTTAAAGGAGTTCTTTTAAAATATTTACTGATTCTAGTAAAACAAGAGGACGATAAAGTGAGACCGAGAGGATCTGAGGGCGACTGATTGGGAGATTTACTTGCGTATACAATTACTAGCAGACGAAATTATCAGGTTGCAGTGCATCTGCTCTAATGCGGGCAACTTAACTGAGCGACTGATAAGATCAAAAAGGAGTATTAGGGAATGGTAAGGATGGGAATAAATAAATTTGACATAGCATATCGAGAATTTATATCGTTGAATGAAGATGGAGAATGGTATATTGTATTATGTGAGTATTATTCGCGGAGACACAGTATATTCATGGGAAAAACTAAAACAAATGAAGAGTATTGAGGTTTTGTGGATATTGTTAAAGTGCAGAATCGTCAATGTAATTGATGTGACAATTGGATTATGGACGATACATTAATGAAGGTGAAATTTATATTATTATTGAAGACCAAGGGAATGGAATTTGATTACGGTTAGGATGTACTTTGAAGATAGAAAAGGTATGAAAATGAAATAATTGATTAAGGATTGCGAACGTGGTTGAGTGTTAATTTAAAAGGAATTATTTATATTTCTGATGTGAATGAAATACAGAGAAAATTGATCTCTACGTGTTTATTACTGCTGTAATTCTTGACTTCATGAGGATTTTTATGGCAGTTGGAAATAATGTGGATGAAATATGAACAGGCAATCTAGAAAAATAAGATGAAGACGATGTTTTATGGATGTGTTGCTCGAGTAGTAGTAAAAGATTTATAATAATAAGCAAAATGTGTCTTCAAGTATTGAACACAAATGACAAGAAGAAAAAGAATCATTTTAGGAGTCTTTTCTTGAATACACTCAAGAGGTTGGAACAATAAGATACTCGATTAGGATAGTAGATCATCTGTCCGATTAGGGGTGGAATTAAATTAGAACTCGCAATGACATAATTGGAGACAAGTTATCTAAGATTGAAAAAAAAATTAAGTTAAAAAACTGAGCTTGCTATAACCAAGGTTAGGATCTATGAGTGATTTGAAATTGCGAACATTTGTTGCTGCATATAATGTCAGTAAGACCCATTTCTATTTATAAATGTGAAGGGGAACAGTCTGAATTACAGCAATTCAATTCATGGTATTCTCGAAGAAGTTCCCATGATTCACTTTCGATGTTAATCAAGTGAAAGTTAATTTCAAATTTTACGCGAATTAAAATTCTTACCTAGACTGGAAGACATAATTTTCATGTACAAATTTCCCTTGTTCTTCTGATTCGATTGTCAGTCACTTGGTAATAGATACCTGTAATTCCTCTACTCTTACATCCTTGAATCAGCCAATTTCCTCCAAGACTTATTCTTGCGTGTCTGCTGATTTCTGCAGCTCACCTTGCCACTTTCGCTTGCTTAGTTGGGCGCTCGACGGTTCTACAAACACAACATCTGCTCCTGGTACGTGGCATGAGCTTAACGCGATCAGTGAGATCGAAAGCGTGCGCGCACGCCTCCGTTTCCGACCCCTCTCACGCTAAGGAATAGGTGGAAGGGAGAAAAGGAAGGAAGAAAGAGGAGGGAAGATTGCGTGCCGTTGCTTAAAGTTCACCTTAGCTACGACCATCCACGCCCAAAACCACTTCGTCTCCACGTGAGTTCCGACTATTATAGACGCGAGATCCGACTTGATTTAGGAAACGTGAAGGTAAGACATTCTTTATAAAACGGATCCCACGATAGCGATGCTTCCAGCTCAAATAACATTGAACATCAAATATTACAAAATAGTTTCTTACTCTTAAACGAGTAGAGATTGTTGGCTTAACCTTAAAAGTAATCATTAGTCTCATAAGTGTTATCACGTTGTTTAAGGTGCTGTTCAGAATCAGAAAGTTTTATGTGAAGATACATGCTTTTTTATTACATAGAATCATTATCCTTACATTTTAAAGCAAAAAAATCATGGTTATGTTCTTGAGTTTTCATCTGAGTGCGCTGTTTGAAGAAAGTTTTAATATCGAGAATATCTTCATTCAGAGAAAGGAGACGTGTCAGAAGAAATAACAATGTTCTTGCTGTGAAGAAAATCTTCAAATAAGGTCAATAGGAACAATAAATTTACCAAATATTAGTTTGATTAAATACATAAATATTATAAACAACTATTGTGAAAAATTATCGTAAGCTAGTGACGTAGATTACTCTTGTGATAGATAATGGTTGTGTTGCAGAAATTCGTCTTCTGGGATTATGAAGACAGTGAAGATCGTCGACGGGATATGTGCGTGTGGAAGATACAGCAGGGACTGGCTGCCAGTGTCTTTGCCACCCTCCGTTGGCACGGTGGTTGCGAAGCGCGATCCCTGGGGGCCACCACTGCCTACGTCGCTCTTATCTTCTCGAGTTTCTCGCGCGCCGACGCGCAGCAACAACGAGCCACCTCACGCAAGGGTGGAGGAGCGGGCAATGAAGTTGGTGGAGAGGACGGACGTTCTGCTGGCAGCTTTGGGGGAGTATGTTGCGACACCATAGTACGTAATAAAGATATTGTATGTCTAGAATAATTGCATATATTAAAATAAGACAGGAAGCGTTCAAAGTGAACATAAATAAATAATTTAAAAAATTGCCCCACAACAGGTCCCGTAGGTATCTAAGAGATTCGCGATGGGAAGAGCTCCACAATGACTAGATCTCGACACTGGGAGGAGAAGACGTGACCACTCCGGTGCGTTGACTCCAGAATAGAACCGGTACTGGTTTTTCAGCAGACTGAATAGACCTGGGACTCAATCTAGATGTTGAGGCATGATGACAAATCCAATACCCCACCGAAGATCGAACCCCGACCATGCTACCAGTAGCTCAGCGCTGCACCCACTGAAGCAGCATTATACATAAGTAAACATGGTCGTGTAAAAAATAGGGGAATATTTTGTAGTAAATGTTGGAATGCAATGAAGTAAAGTAAGTATACCACATTAAACCAGAAATGGAGAAAGTAATGGCGAGTGGATGTAATCAAATTGTTCCCGTATGTTGAATTAACACAGTCTACTTCATTGAAGTTTCCGGTGTTTGAAACGTAACCATGTGGAAGGTCTGTGGCACGGAGATGGGTAGTGGCAGTGAGGATCTGTTGGTGTAGAACTGTTCCGAGAAGAACGACATATGCGGCAACCACCGTGTGTCGGAGACAGCTGGGTTTCTCCTCGTCCCTCCTCCATTCCTTGTGAAACCCACAGTGTCCCCGTGGACACTCATTAACAACTGCAACCGCACGCACGAGCTCAGCATATCAGAACAGAGCAAATCCATCCTAAGCAAGCGGCATGATGGAGATTCTGTTGTTACATAATACATGACTTTTGATCATGGAATCTAATACTTGAAGGATGAATAATAATTTGGTTGTAAATTCTTCGCCCTTAATTCACTGTATGAATACTGATTTATTTTCTCACTTACAAGCAGTTCAACGATGATATTTATTTTTAACTTCACTTGAATCATCTTTATTCGTCATTAATGATTTATTTTAAGGCGTCAGAAATGCACGATAACCCTATGAGCTGTATCAATTGATATTAATTTATTTTCATTTATGTTTGTTCCCGGAAATCCCGATGAGATATATGTGCTAATATTTTACAGAGAATGTTATATTAGTATCCTAAATAGAAATTAAAAATCATAGAACTTTGAAGAAATGTAAGTACCGGTAATACTACACTAAAGCAGTAATATTTAAATTAACTTTTTAAATTTAAATTGGTTTGCTTTATTTATGAATTATTTGTTTCATAATACCTTTGGAAAATACTTTCATCTCTCGCTAAAAATTTTAAAGTAGTTCACCTGATTCTACATTACAGACTATAGAATTCTAATACTTAGAGGTCTCAAACTGCATTTTGAGATCTAACTGAAAATACAAGAAATTACAAACGTTCTGTATTATTGTATGTTTAAATTGGAAAAACTGTGCAGACATCTTTGGTTCTCATATTTCAATTTTTTTGCTGAGAGATGAAAACAAAGGTATCAACCAAGATAACGGAAGAACTGTAATTGTACTAAATAAAACAACAGATTGACTTCAAACGTATTTTTCTTTATGTAAGTGTTTTACCAGTAAAAAAAACATCAATGAATATTATTTACACGTAATACACGATAAATAAATGTAAGCCTTAAAATTATTCGTCAGGTTATAGCAATCTGACACATATGAACATTATATGAGAAAATGAGTACATATTATTACTCAGAACTATGCCATACGATAGATAAGAGATGTCGACTTTTGTGGTACAATCTTATCCGCACATACTAAATAGCCATTGGCAACAGTTCATTTATCTTTCCGCATCACTAACAGAAAAACTTGCATTCCTCATTGATATCACTCACATCAGTGATATCACATCAGAATAAAACATTATCTGAAAAACTATCTACACACTCACGATAGAACAAAAAGAAATATCTGCTCAAAGAATGTAATTCCCATAGTCATCTGAGTATCACCTTCAGTGATTAATAATCTCAAAAAAATACCATGTAAAAATATGCCGACATTGAACACAAATTTCACAAAACCAAACACAGTTATTTCGAAACAATTGAACGCATTGTCTAACTTCACTGAACAGCGCAGGAGGAGATAGGTTGAAGTGAACCCATATTCACTATGAAATGGTTGTTCAACTCTGACAGATAATAATTATATAATAAAATATTGATACCCCTCTATTTACGTATTGAAAATATTTCATTATCCGCTACAGAAATTTACCTCATATATTTCTTTCTTTTGATTATTCTTCATGTCAAAACATTACCAAATATTCGTTATCTGACTCATGAGAAATGAGTGCATATTAAATGATAATTGTAAAAAATTCTCTTCCTCGTTTGTAGTACGTTGGATATGTTTGTATAATCGTTTTGTTTGTTTGTGTGTTTGTTTGTTTAGGAGTATTGAACATGTATCAATAAGAGTTCTCGTTTTATATGTTATTTTGAAGAGTTGGCTATATAAGAAACATCGTTTTATAGTCACCGGTCGTGAAGGCCCAAGCAACACTCTTCTCATTTAAATAAATGCAATTTTTATACCGCTTATAACGCGTTTGAAATGAATTAGAATGCGGAATGACATTTAAATTGCTCTACTCGAACTTTTGACAGATGTTACATTCGAAGTGTTTAGGACTTTAACAAGGTTGAAACTACTAGATATATAGCGCCATAAAAATCTCTGAGCCAGTACTCAAATAAGAAAGTAGTGCAAATGACAATACGTCGTTTCTTTCTCACCCGGTTTCTATCGTCTCTTCAGTCTTCTTGGAGGTTCATTAACCATAGTGATTCCTTTCTTTCTCTGTCACTCCACTGCCTCCATCGCCAGCGTCGAAACTGCTTCATATTCCAGTGCCACCACTTTAACGCGATAAATTGTGCAAAGAATTCTCCCCAGAGATATGGAACAGCCTTCGAATTGGCAAGCAAAACGGTCGTCATCATTTTTATTGCAGCTATCGAGGTGCAGGCACAGCGAGACATGTCGCCATTTTTATGGTTGAATCCACCCGTCCATTTCTTACACCTACTCGTCCTATCTCTACTTTTCTCTCATCACCTTCTCTCACTCTGTTCCTCATCTCATTGTTTCTTTCTGTGCTGTGTAACTCATTCTTCCATTTTGTTGACCATTTTACGATTACTCATTACATTTTCCTTTTTCGTACATTCATTGGTTTATTATTCAATTTTAGTCTTTCTCTCCTAAATAATCGATTTTTTATCATTCATTTGTTTTTTATCTAGGTCTAAGAATTTTTTCTTTTCCTAAAGCATCATTCATAACAGAATCAATAATATTCTTGAATCAAATAGATCCCACTTCCTTGTCTGATACATAATTAACGTATGAAATGTACTTCTTTATTAATATTTGCAAATATTGTTATTCAGTAGGTCACTCAGTTACAAGATTTACGTATTTGTCCACAACACGATCCAAATAGTTTTGAAAAAAAAAATTAATTCATTGATCGAAAACATGCTAGTATTTATGCACATCTTTTTTTTCTACAAAAAAAGAAAGCATATAGGGAGAACAAGAGCATAAAGAGAATAAATTTTAATTTTAATGGAGGTAAATGTTGAAAGGAGCACTAAAAGAGATAACACGATTATTTTTTGCAAATTTTGTTAATTCAAATACCTCGTAAATATGTTTAGGTTATTTGATACTTCGCTTTTAAATAGTGTATTTTTTTAAGGATTTTACTCCCTTCTTAGCATCCTCAATCTTTCCTATTCTATACACCTGAATAGTAATGGACCTCCGAGCACTTCAGGAAAATGAAAGTGCTCGAATTTGACTCATTTCTGTTTTGCACTACATTTTACCGTTTTCAATATTAGTATTTACATATTTTATGAATTTTAAAGAATATAATACTTGATTTTTACAATACATTCTTCAAAAAGTCAAAGCCTCTGAATGTAAAATGAATAAAAAATATTTACAGGATATAACGATTATTGAAAGTCTACAAAAATAATGTATGTTATGTTTTTGAAGCGATTGTAGAGTACAGGCGACGTAATGTGTTACGATGTTCACTTAAGATAATACGAACAATTCAATGCAATCTCATGGTGCGTTTACCTGTGATTTCTTATTTGGGAACCCATGACACATTTATTATTTCTATTGAAACGTGAAAATTAATTTTCCATATTGCAACATAATTTAATATTCATAAGGAATTTTCATTATAATTTAGTAACAAAATTATTTTTCTTTTCTCGAAATTTTAAATATACAACATAGGTAATGTTCTCAGCGGAAACACGATTTTCTTTGTTCAGTAGAATTTGCATGTTTGTATTGTAAATTGAATTAAACGAAGAATTGAATTTAAAATATACGTAAACAATTTGAGTACAAAATACCAATTGAAAAATGAGTCTGCTATATGCTACCCGTTTTTTACTTCATTGTTTTGTCTATTTTAAATGTGTTACTACAGGAATGTCATATACAAGAATCCTACAAACATTTTCTTTTGATGCTATGGCACAATAGTCTACGACGTCATAGAAGTGACAGTGGAAGCGCAACTAGGAAAGGCAAGGATGCTAGTGGTGGCGTAGAGGAAGAGCGTCCGAGATAAGCTGAGGTCATTAATAAAGCGCTACCTGTCACCGAGACATTGTCTCCCGTTACATCACCGCTCCAAAGTTTTTCCCGCCCCTGAAGTAGCTCAGTTCTGTTGGCTAAAGAGAAATGTTTAATAGAAGAAATACGTGTTGGTGAGTGATGAATAGTGAGGTGAAATGGAGAGAGTGAAAAAATACTAAAATTTATGGATTTAGTGATACAAGAATCAAACAAGCTTTTGTCATCAAGGTTACGATAGTGATATATGGAATGGATAAATCAAAGGAATCTATGTTTTAATCGTTTTCTCGATAAAATTTCAATATATTAAGATATTGTAAATTTGTATGTTTTATTTATCTGAGGTCCCTTTTCAACAATATTAGACATCCTTACTGATGTATGAATGCGCAATTCGAAAGTGTGTCTGTCTGTTTGCTACCTTTTCACGACTAAACAACTGAACCTATGGTGATATAATTTGGCAAGGAGATAGTTAAGATGTTCAGGAAGACCGTAAACTCGTTTATCTTTAAAATATGTGAAAGTAAAGATAAAAATGATTTTTTTACATACAATGTTGATGAAATCGGAAAAAAAGAGAGGTACATTCGCCTACGCTGCCTAAACAGTTAGAGATGGGTGACAACTAAGAAAAGCAATATTGTTCGCCTCAAAAAGTTCTACAAAAAGTTCTACAATTATGTATATCTTCAAAGAATAACCTAAATTATCAAATAAGAGTTTTTAAAAAGAGAAGGGAAAAATACTTTAATTTAAGAGAATAATTAAGAAAGAAAAATTCATTCATCATCAAATTGAGTGATTTTTTTTATTTTTCTATTTAACAAGGATAAGAACTTTAAATCGTAAAATTTGGACGAATAGTTTAGAATTTACAAGCGTTTTAATGAAATAGTGCAGCCGCGTTGCCGCCATTTTACCTTTCCTCAGAGCTCTCTTCAAGTGGGTTCGTTCTACCTGAGAGGACTGGAAACTCCGTTGTTGTCAGAGTTGGCCCGCCATCAGAGTAAGGGTGGTGAGATAAACATATCTAGAACCATGGGTGAAGTAGGAGAGAGGGAAATGAAAAGTGTTAAACCGAAATAGGTGGGTTTAATACATATATTTCGAATACAGTGACATAACACCTTATAAGTAAAAATTCAGCATACATGGAGATTAAATATCTCTAAATAATGGTAAAGTGGTGAGCTAGGTTAATTAGTGGCGTTTCGATTATTTTCTTTCTCTCACAGACAACTTGTCGTTGCATGCTCAAGGTTGGTTTCATGCAAGAATTTATTTATTCTCGCTGCTGGAGATGAAACTTAAAATTGAGTATAAAATCAAGTTTTGTATTAAATTTGTATTATTATGTATTTGTAAAATTAAGATATTGTATATATTTTTAAAACCAGTAAGTAAAATTACTTTATTCTGCAGTTTTACTTTCTTTCTTTCTGAGTTAAAGAAGATTGGTATGAGAAAAATCCCGGGCATCTTCGGGTAATCAGCTAGTTAAATATAACATGTATATACAAAATTATACAGCTACAATTACTACGCAAACAATCTTGGATACCAAATCATAATTATGCACTTTAGACACGTCCCAAAGAAAAATATTATGTTCTGACCAAAACTATATTAGACGACTGAAAATTTTTCTTCGTATTTAAGATCTATCAAAAGGTCACTAATTATGAAATTATTATGTTCACAATTGAAATTCGTTTATTTTTAAACTATTTAACACTTTCTAGATGATTCTTGTGTTAAAAGAGCAATGGAAGGTAATGATAATAGGAGTTTCACACGTCAAGATAATCAAAGAACTTTAAGAGCGAGGTAGGAAGTCCCACGAAAGGCGATAAAGCTATCAGAACAATAACAGAAACCTAACTGCGAGTGACGGGCACAAGCAGTTCCGTAAGCGAGCTAAACACGCAAGGAGGTAAGGAAAGAACCAGTGCACTATCAGTTAGCATTGCATGGGGCGAAGACGTAAGTGCGACAATTCACCGCTCAGTGCGAGGCACATGAATTCACAATGGTAAACTCCTTCCCTTCGATCTGTTTAGAATAACACTAATTTTAATGCAAAAACTTAAATCTTAGAAGGAAAAATAGACAACAGGAATTTCTGTTTCAAATATATATTTATTCATTTGAATTTTATTACCCATTTCACTGGCTTGATGTATTACCCATTAAAATATAAATATGAATACTGAAAATAGATCGTACTGTTCTGGATATTTTTACAATATCGAGAAATGAATCTTTTAATTGAGAATTAGAGTTATTCCCTTGGTCACGGAGATATAATCGTTTTATTTTTCTTTGTTATACAAACAATTCAGTTTTCTGCTCTATAGTTAGTTGTACAATATCATAAGAGAATTTAGAAAATTCACTCCTTTGCAATCCTTTGCACTCATACTTACTCCATCTTCAGTGTTTTATATTCTATCAACAGTAAATAAATGAAAATTTGTGCCTCTCTCAATCCTCATGGATAATTAAATTTTACGTATTCTTTCACTTTTCTTAAGTTAATCTTTTTTTTTACTCTAGTATTATAAGTTAAAACCATCAATTTTCTATGTACAGAATACATTGGGACAAACTGTCTCATCAAAATTATAGCGCGAGAATGTTTGAGCAAACCAAAATTGCCGGTTATTTAATAGATGTGAGTGATATTTGACCCACGTGAAAGATTATTCATCATAATCATAAATAGGGATCAAGTTTCTTGCAGTAAGACCAGAAAAATATATGCAAAACTATTTCGTTTTGTCAACGCTTGGACTATTTATTTTAGTCATCCTCAGGACGCACTGGAATCATAATTTACCCATCCACGCATCAACAACAACATCTTCACGGAAACAACAAACATGAAATAATTTTTTATGTTTTTCTGGCTTAACTTCAAGGAACCTAATCCCTGTGGTATTTTAAGTGTCGTGAGGCAGGCTCAAATGTCCCGCACATCAGAAGCGTTTACCTGAACGATACAGAACTACTGACTGAGCGAGGGCGCACAATATAAATACGCGAGACATTGGCGCTCGCGCGAGAGAGGAGTAGGGGGTACAGGAGAGAGATATATGACTCCACTCCGCCTTGTCGGTTAGAATTGACTTGAACGGTCTCTACCGAATTTTCTACAACACTACTTCTAGGTCAGAATAGAATTTTCATATTAAAAGGAGAAAATACACTTTTTTCTCTTGTTTCTTTGTGATATCTCATATCCGGTGGTCCTCGGAGTGCAATTTTCTTTCCTGAAAAGTCTTTGGATCAGATTCTACACGTGCTGTTCTTGCTGCAATAGACCAATTAATGTGGAAAGCAGGGGATTGAACGTGGTAATTGATGTTACATTTTAAATAAATGGTTGAATATTGTCTACACAAAACACAATTTTTCCGCAGCCGGCTCCTAGGAACAGCGTTTTCCCAAGTGTGAATGCAAAGAAGATCACTTCAATAAAAAATACACCTATTGTTGAAGTAGAATCAATCTCATTGGAGCTTATAAAAAATAAGATTTCATTGTTCGGAAGCTTTGATTGCTCTGCTAATAATAACTTGAAATTAAGAAATAATTCACACTATTTACAATGTGAATTCCAGATAAATGTTTCAATATGAAAAAATTAGCATAAAACGAATTTTATGAAATACAATACGTATTTTCATCCTCGAGCTCGTTTCTCGTAAAAGAAGCAGCCTAAAACAGATGAAAGTTCATCGTCATTCGACTGTCAAGGTCTAGCGACAGCCACGCTCTCTGATGCAAGAATTCTGAATTTTTTTTTGAAGCCTTTTAATCTTTAGCCGGTCACTGGTGCGCCCTGGTGGCGTAAGTTTGGACTACCCTTTTTGCGAGGGAGTACACATCTGTTATAAGATTCACCGTTGCCCGACGCAGGACAACAGCCTACTGAAGAATAATATAATATATCTTCAAGGCGGGAACGTCAATTCTGCCGAACTGCGCAAGCGCGTGTCGTATCCGCACGCAATAGGTGCCTGTTCATTCCAGGCATAACTGTTAGGTTACCTGCAGGATCATTTCGAAACAAATATTGTGTTCGATTGGTCTGTTACTATGTTAATTTTTGTTGTACTACTCATTACACGTAAAGAAGACTTCAATATCGAGTCGAAACGTTGCGAAAAACAAAAAAACACAATAAGTATATTATTATCGTCGAAAGTATGAAACCAATTTATATGAGAAGCGTTTTTTTTAAGTATATGTAAACAATCTCACATAACGCATATAATATAATAATTATATGGTATAATTATTTTTATTTTATATACGAATCCATTATGTACGAGAGTGCATAGACGTAGTAATAAAGTAGACACAATATTCTAATATTTTCTAGTGTTTATCTGTGTACTTAGCTGATGAGGACAATTCGTAATTAGTTTTATCATTTTTATCTTCCATCAATGTTGATGGAAGAAAATGCAATTTGTTATTTTATGTTACGAGCAAAATATCTAGTTATCAAATAATTTTGAATATTATGTTTAATGAGGAATCCTATCGGCAATCAAGATATTCTTTATCGCACAAAAACTTGAAAATTGTATCTCTGCAGGATAGAAATCAGTTTTTAATGTGATGTAAGGTAGGTTAAAAATTAGTATTATACGTCAATAAATAAGATAGCAGATACGTAATATTAGACATCCATCATAAGATACAGGCTGGAAATTCTCAAATTTGTAGTGTGTGTTTAATTTGTCAATGTTTAAGGCTTTGGATACTCTAGGAAATGTACATTGGTACGTTGAAAATTTATGTTTCAGTAATGCGGTCCATATTGTTCTTTGAATATCACTGTGAATTGACTCTATGAGTCACATTAATGGACGTTACGACCGTATCATTGGAAATGGACATTGATGAGATACTATGATGCATTTGTCATATACACAGTCGGAAGCTTTAAATGAGGATCCCGTCTCACACCCATGCGTTTAAGTTCAATTGGCCTTAAAAGCCATTGGACCAAATGTACAGCTAGAAATTTTGTTTATTTGAACGCTCAGTAGCAATTATAATTAATTACAAGTAATTACAAATAGACCAAGATAATTACATGAAGTTCACTATGAAGATAAGCTGCTATTATTATTATTATTATTATTATTATTATTATTGTTATGAAACTTTCTTAAGTACTTAGAACACGATAATTGGTTCATCAGTGAGGGGAAAAAAGGAAGGAACGGGTCAATTTTAAAGGTGGGCTAAAATATTAAAAACAAATCGTCATATCTACTTGTGTAGGCATCGTTGTCCTCACTGACGCACTCACTCTTTAGTTAACGCATTCACTCATCATCTACGCAGGACAAAAGGTATTGGAGAGAAACGTGAAATTGAGATAGGGCGTTTCATTTATATTGTGAAGAATCACTACGAAACGATCTTTCATTTTAAAGGTGTTGATTAGAGGGGAAAATGCCTTTTTGAATTTTCTTTGTTTTTAGTGTATCTCATGAACTAGAGATGATATCATCTCCGTTTTTGTAAAAATATTAGGTATTTAGATTTGAAGTTGTTGATATTTAATTTTATAGTAAGTGCAAATGAGTACGTTTCTACACTGCCCCACAAAATTAGTGACGCAGTAAATTCATCGCTTCGTAACATCAATGTTTTAAAATGTATCACAGTGAAATTTCGCCCGAGGAAGCTCGTATGTTTTATCAAGACAGTCCCTTATTGGGGGCTGTCTATGCCACCCCCATCGTGCTGACTTAAAGTGAAGAGAAATGAATTTTCGAGAAAATCTAGCAAAAATATCATACTTCAAAATGTCTCACATATACAGACTCAACAATGCACACTTCAGTCGCTAAGATTAAAAAATCACTCGCATCTGAAGACGCCCCCCTCCTATCCTCCCACTCCGGGAAAAGTGTGTATTTCAAATGTTCCAAAACTATTCAGGATTGTGTATCCTTGTCCAAGGAACATGTTTTACGTGTTTTTTCATCAATTTTTCAAACCCTCTGCGAGTCACTATCTTTATCATGTCACTCCTTTTAGAAAATTGGGGTTTTCTCACGTTAAAATTGATTGATTGTGTTGAATAGCATTTCATTTATGTCATTAGACATAAGCATTACATTTGTATTAAAATTCCAGTATCATCATCTAACCCTCTCCCCCTTGAGAGGGTGTTCACTCCCTTCCCGTTCTTATTTTTCTGGGTGATGGCGAGAAAATTTTTACGTGAATAAGATAGGGAATTACATGGTGTGTTAGCATACAAAAGTTCAAGTTATTCATTCCAATAGTTTTGCATTTTTCATAAAAAATAGTAAAAAGTACCATCGTGCACCCTTTAGTTTAAATCTGTTTACCCGTATAACGGATAGCGGTAGCTTTGTGACTTCCACCTTTCACCGACGCACACAACCTTTCTGTGATCGATGTTTGACGTACAGGTTTCTCTTATCATTAGTGTGGGTTATACTCCCAACAAAGCAACGATGCACCTTTCTCTCGAATTATCGCTCGTGTCGCTCTGCACCTTCCAATAGACAACTCACTCGTATTATTTAATGGGGGCAGGGGTTCGTCACATTCCGAATAAGGAAACGTTACTTTCGGAAAACAAATGTACTGTATACGTCTAATGACACTAAATGCAATACTTTTCATCACGCATCAATCGACTTAAACATGAGAAAACCCCAATTTTGCAAAAGGGGTGAAATGTTAAAGGGAGTGTTTCCCAGAGGATTCTTCCATTAATGAAAAAACACGTAAATCATGTTCCTTGGACAAGCATACACAATCCTGAATAGTTATGGAAAGTTTGAAATACACACTTTTTAGAGGGAGTGAGAAGATAGGGGGGAGTCTCCAGATGTGACTGATTTTTTAATTGCAGCTACTTGAGTGCACATTATGGAGTCTGTATACGTGAGACTAGCTCTCCCCGACATTTTGAAGTGTGATATTTTTGCTCGATTTTCTCGAAAATTTTATTTTTCTTCACTTTAAGGGTGTCCTAGTGCGATGATGAAGGCACAGACAGACACCTCACAATATGGGAGTGTCTTGATAAAGCAAAGGAGTTTTTTCAGCCTAAATTCCACTCTGATTTCATTTTAAAACATAGGAGTTCAAGCGATAAAATCTTACCGCCGCTAATTTTGTGGGACAGTGTAATTTTCAGAAAATACTCAGCCAACGGTCATCAGAGGTCACAAGGCAAAATAATTTTGACAAATTGCACATTTTTAATAATTTAATCTTTATACTGAAATATTCATTTGGAAAAAAATGCGCCATAGAGATGGCGATTTATTAGTTTTCTATACATTAATGAAACTCTGAGAAAATGAATTTTAACTGAATGTTCAATTTTTGTAATTACAGACAATAATAAATGAAATAAACTCAGAATTTTAGAAAAACATCAAATGGAAAAGATATCATTTTTAATTTATCGATAAAAATGAACTTAATGTTCAATCCAGCGTTTGTATGTGAAAGAGTGAGATTATTAATGTCATAAAAATTTATTAAGGATTTATTGTTGAGAATATCAAGAAAAAGGACAAAAATCGTGATTATTGGGTTAGAATGAAGAAAAGGAACTTAATGAATCTCTCCAATGTATCAAATATATTCTGTCCTTCATCAGTGCTTCTAATAAAAACTTTTAATCTCATTCACGTCTTGCTATTCTTTCGCTACCTACAGGGTAATTAAATGTATTCTTACTTCACAAAACATTGTACCAATCTTCAACACTGCTGATTACATGAATCAAAAGTACATGTAATTACATATATCTCAAGTTTGTGATGTTAATTTGAAGTTTTGATACATGTCATCATTAGTGTTGTGTTAAAATATTGGTATCTTTTAAGAAGGATGCAATCATACCATTATATAAAAGATAAATTTGAATTTTGCATGATAGTAAAAGTAAAACTCTCAGCTACGTGAAAAGAACATGACGCTCTCTGGCGGTTGGGAGTGGAATTCCTAAGTGAGCGCGGTAGAAGCTAGTTGTAATGTTTTCTCTTGTTTAAGAATCGACTAGCATGGTAGGCAAGTCATTTGCACATATGAGTTACAGCAAGTGATGTAAAGTAAGTGACCATAAACTGATATCGTCGAACACGAGTCTGATACTTCACTGCACTAGTGTAAATTCTGTATATCATGGTTCAACTGAGTCCGCTAATCATCGCGAACAACAAAAACAGTTTGGATGATCTACTCTTTATACTTTCATTATTTCATGGACTTATAAATATCATTTTTTTAATAGATTTCATTCACTCAGAGAAAAAGAATATTCTAATTAGCTTCAACTGTCCTTTGTTACTAAAACTTGCAATTTGGAATGGCAATAAGAAATCAGCACAGGGTCGAAATATTTGGATGTTTTGTCATTCAAGCTAACGCCGTGGAATAAGTTTTACCAAGACCTCACAGACACAGATACATTACGCCGAGTTTTGTATGTAAATGATGCTAAATTAAATCTACTCAAAATAATTTCTTGAAGTGACTATATTTTTTCATGTGAGATAAGCTATGTAAATATTTGATCAGTTGTTTTAACTATGTGACACATTAATATACAAAGACAGAAAAATATCTCATATGGGATTTTGAAATTTAGAAGGTTGCTTTGGTGTTGTACAGGCTCCCTAAGAAATTATACATTGAAATTCCGATACAAAAGAGATAAATTGAGTAAACTATTCTACAAATTGTTTGTATTTTCAATTTTCATTATTTTTACTATATCTTTAGAACAAACTGAAGTAACATCTCTGTTTTCGTATGTAATCGCTATTAATTCAAATAACTAAGAAGACTTACTGAATAATGATTTTTCGTAATTCCGATTTGTAAGGGATAATAAGAGTGAAATGTAGATTTTTGTATTTTCTCAAAATTAAGAACTAATGAAGTATCATCACAGTTTTTATACGTAAACGTGCTATTTTTGTTCATCCTAAACTATAACAAAGGGTTAACCATATCACAACAATAAAAACTCCCGTGCAAATCTATGTAGGGTCGGTTTGTTGATCATAATTGGTCAAACAATAAATTCTTGTGTTTATTACAAAGTAATTAAAGAAACTTAAATTAAGAGGATCTACAAAGGTTCTTCAATTTGAAAGACTCGTAAGAGGGAGTAATCTTGCAAAATGAACAAAATGCAATAATGAGATTATTCAAAAGAAAGTGCGTACCCGACTTCTTAAGACTTTTACGAGATGGTTCTGGTACATCAAGATGAAGACGTCCCTTGAGTGGCAGCTCCAGACCTGACATCTGGCGGGTGGAATACGCGTTGTGAGGCGGTCGCGAACCCGCCGTGGACTAATTGCGCCAATGAATGTTTAATTCATTACGACGATGGGGTGGGGTGAGAGAGTGAGGATGGGGCAGGGGATGGGGTGCGCCAGTTGGAGCACCGGTGGTTCAGCTGTTCATTAGCAAATGCGAGGCTCATCGCTATAATGAGTGAGCAGCAGCAACCGCAGCGGCAGAGACGAGCGTTTCTGATGCCGGCGCTGGAAGTAAAACTGACGGAGAAGACGATGGTCGTGGAGAGCGGTTTATCTCTATGGTTGCGAGCTGTTGAGTTCCAAGTGCCAGATCTGGCGCTATGTTGTCTTGCAACTCTGTTGATGTAGGTGGTGGATATCCGATTGTCTTCAGACTCTGATTTTGGTCGTACAATCTAGGGCACATCTTCAATTATCCCTTAATTCATACTTAATTAATTAATACAATCAATTATCTCTCTTAATCGTGATTTCAGAGTGGTAATACATCAGTTTTATTAGTAATTTTATATACTATAATGAAAACCAAATCTTAATAATATTAGTGAACATTTAAATATGAAAACTATAAAGAGAAGGATCCTGTTAATCCCTGGTTCCTTTTTCTCCTTTGTATGATTTCAGTACACATATAATTTACTTCTTCAGTTCTCGCACCTTTGGTCACATTTTTTTTAACTTTTAAAGTGTGAGCTGTCATTCAATAAAGATTAAGTATCTCAGAACATGTGAGAAACTGTCTTCTCTTTCCAATGCATTTTTCATCAAACAATGCTTCGACATAAATTTTATGTAAAGGCTGTGCTCAATAATCCAGGTGTAAATAACTTAAAAAGATTTGTATTCGACAATTCGTGAGTATTATTATTTCAATTTCGAATCATTAATCTTTGATTTTCACCCACATTAATTGTTTGAATTGGTTTCTACGACACAGTTTTGTGGAGAAAGGTGTGATTTATGTTGCGTTCTAGTGGTTTGATTCTGTAACGGATGATTAAATATATGGGTTTATATATTTTGAGATTTGCGAGCATTCTGGACTATTATCGTGAATATAGCTGGGAGAGATTTATGAGTAGATTCATTATAGGATTTTTTTACGGAAAGCACAGGATATATCACAAGTTCATCTCTATTGAAATGCTTATTTTAAGATAGAAACATATATGTGATTAGAAAGGGTTTATTTTATATTTGATTATTATCCGTCGATGTATTGAGGATTTTAAATGTATCATCTAATCATTCACTACAGATATTGAAAGTAATATTTCAATTAACATATCAATGAGTGAACTATTCCCACAAAAATAAAACGTAGCTCTAATTAATCAGTACTTATATGTTAATGGGTATTTCCATTAAGCTCGTAACATTTCAGCACAATAACTTAGCGTTTATAATGACTTAGATACATATTCAAATACTGAAAGAATATTCAAGTAGTACCAACCTTTAATCCACTTAAAACATAATAAGCATGTATATGAACATGGCAATGACCACCAATTCAATTAATTTTATTGAATTTTATTATAAAAGCTAAAATCGTCTTTATTTTAAGTGACCATCGAAGTGCTTTATTGTCAGAACGTTTTTTCATCTAGTAACAGTAAACTGCACGATCAAATGTCGGGTTTTTCCATCCCCACAGAAAAATATTGTCTAAATGAGCCATTGGGGATGAAATAAATAGATTATAGATTTATTGGAAGTATCGTATGTGAAAGAAGTATCAATACTTTATACTATTCGTATAAGTGAACTCATTTATTTTTTATCAGTTTTAGTAATTGTGTTTTTGTTTTTTTCAGTTGGTTTGTAAGACATAGAATATACAGTAGAGTAAAATGAAAGGACAGACATTGTTGAAATTTGCTTCAATACATTACTATTTTCTTCTTTCTATTTTGTTCCGCGAGTATCGTGGAAATGGCAAGAGTTCATAGTTCTCAGAGACCCAAAGGTGCGAAAGTGCTTTGGTGTGTTGGTCCAGTGACGCAGTGGTTCGCTTTGCTCTCCCAGTAATTAATTGCGAACTCACTTGACCTCCGGTCCTCCCTGCTGGGAGCGCGACGTAGCTTTTTACCGGTCATCCCGTGTTGGCAAATGACTCACTGTTGCGAAGTGGAATAAAAATAATTGCAAGTTGCGCACTCTTGGACTAGGGGCAGTACAGCTCTCTTGGAGGGATGCTTCTCGGAAAGATGTAGGCGAAACCCATGGTTTGTTGGATTTTGCTACTTGACTTTTTTGAACGTATATTGTATTAATATATACTTGAAGCATTCCTCCTTTTGTAAATCAAAGGCATAGCAATTAGCATTAACCAGTTATTCAAGATCTTTAAACAATTTTGCGTCCTTAACCACCATAATATTTAGCAAAATACTCCAATTAGTATCCTTGAATGTTTTTTGAAGTATTACATTTTAAAAATTTGTTTGATAAAAAAGCAAATTAAAAAATTATTAAAATATTTAATGAACAACTATTTCTAAATCAACGAAACCATAATATCTAATTATACTTATCAGAAACTCTGGGTTATCCTTGATATTTATATCGTAGTTTACCAACATATCAGGTGATGAAATTTTTTTTTTTTTTTGAATAAAAGTATTGAATATTTAAAATAATTTTTTTTATAAAATTAAAGCAAAATTAATACAAAGCAAATTCAATTTAATTTCATTTTCTACAAACTGAGTTCCTCAACTTCTCTTCAAGTTTTGTTTTTTTAAACAAAAATGTCCTTCATGAAATCTACTAAAATGATACCTACTTAAATTGTTTGTGATTTTCAGTAGATAGATACAACATTTAAGATCATGAAAATGCATTAAAGACTCAACAAAACTATGTTCCAATTTTTAACGTATGTTCAATACATGGGAAAACATTATCAGCACCACTTTGATCTACTCATTTGGATGCTGTAGTGTATCAGCTCCTCACGGTAAGGTGAAATTTAAAATTATCGCTAAATACCACTCATTACTTACAGTAAATAAAAAGTATAAGACTCTTTTCCAGAAGAGAAAAATAATTATACGTAGTAAATTAAATTCTAAAAACGCAAATATTAACAAGACAAATATAATTTGCAACGAAGAAGTCGCAATTCATGCAACGAAGAAGTTCAATTGGACATATGAGAATCAGGAAGTTGAAGTTGACAATATATTACCGAGATTTTAGAATAATTTTATAAAATTCTTTTCATTTTAGCAAACATTTGAGTAAAAAACATGTTTTTCAATACTTTCTCCAGTAATATGTTTTGTTCATTTGTTTCCGGGTGCTGAAGACTACGTTTATCCGTCACAAGTATTCAATATTCACTCTTACGTAGTACTCTTATATAGATTTCAAAAGTAAAGATCTTTGTGTAAGAGATGTTAATGAGATATCTGAGAAAGGTGAAGTGACTATTTAAATTTTTTTAAGGGTTCTTCTATCTAAGTATCGTAATTGGAACCAATACGTCAAAAGTTTTGGAACGGGGCTTCTTTCTAGGTCATTTTACATCATTTAATTCGAATTTATTTTTTGCTTTTTTATATTCTACCCAGGAAGTTAAATATCTAATTTTGCAGCTTACAGAATGAAAAACTAAAACACTAAACACCAATATTTCATGTAATCTATCAAGGACATTGAGTGGAAAGCTATGAACGGTTAAACAACGCTGTTTCCTCTTTTCACTTAATTTTTCACGATCCATAAATGCAGAGTGCGGCAAAGCACAGTTGGAAAATAGTCCCGTAGTCACTTTGTTGAACTGACTTCGTAATGTATGCAGCAGGCCCGTCTCTTCTCTCCCCCGCCGTCCCCTCTCTCTCTCTCACTCACTCTCTCTCCTAAGGTGCAGCGAAGAGCTACGAAGGGGTGGACCTTGGTTTTCTACTAAGTTTCCGGTCTTTAACCTGCTGAGGGGGAACTTTTTATTAAACTTCGGTCCAATTCTTCGTATGAGTGGCCACGCGGTATGAAGCAGGAGGGACGGCAGGGACATGGTGTGCGGACTGAGAGCGTGGAGTGCCCCAGGGTTCAGAGCAGCGCGCGCGGATGCCTTCGTACTTGGTGGAGTTCTTTAGTCGGTCATCGCTTCGCATGGCAGCGCAGCGGAAGGGAGTTTTACTGCACGTTTAGAATGGCCAGTGTCGCGTAACTTCTTGGTTGAAAGGTAGCTAGGTTTCCAACAAGCTATGGTGTGTGGAGGGTGAGATTTTTAAGAGAGAGGGGGATTGAATGCTGAGAGTTCAACAATCTGAAGGATATTGCTTAAGGATTTCATATGGATCGCCAACATATGGTACAGATACTAGAAGTTAGTAGAAATACTGAAAACATCATTAAATAGTGAAAATCGTTAAAAAAATCTGATAGAACATGAGATATATAAATGCGCATTTATTAACTTCATTAATTAAAATAAGTTAATGCGAATTTATGTAATTAGTATCAGATTTTCAATCCATTTTCACTCATTTAGCGATGTTTTCAGTATGTCTACCTACTACTAGTATTTGCACCATATGCTGCCAATACATTTGAAATCTTTAAAAAATACCCTTCAGATTTGTTTGAAGCTTATTGTTGAAAGATTTCAAATTTAACTTCAAAGATCTCTAATGACCTACACAGACATAATTGGCCAGCCGTAAAGCCCCAATTAAAAATAACATCAGTTTCACATAAAACATATAACATTGCATGTTATGAAAGGAAGACAACCGTTTATTCTGTCTATCTGGGCATTAATTTTCCGTAAGTGCAGGATATTTTATTGTAATTCGCAGTAAATGATCTTTGAGGAAGGTATAAATATATAATTTGTGAACACTTCGAGTGAACTAGATATTAAAAATCAAGGTATTAAAATTGATATGTCAAAATAATATGTCAACGAGGAGTAATATAACGAGTAAAACATAAATATTCATCAAACATCTACGAATCTGAAGAGAGGCTAGTATATTGCCATAGTGGACAGAGGAGTGTAGAAAATACCGATTTAATAACCCATGGAAAGTCACTTTTCTCCCATTAAAATTATAACTCGATGGTGCGCGTGTTGAAACAATTCATCTCAGGGAAACTAGATATGCATTGGTGTGTGGGTAGCAAAAATTATTGCAGTGTTATTTCCTTAAAACATAAATAAGGTGTCTATTCGGGAATGTCAGACATAATTAATTGTTCTTCTGATATAATATTTAGAAGTTCAAAAACTGATATGTGTTCCTTGTTTCACCCCAATTGTATGGGTGATTTGGAGATAAATTGTATTTTGTAATCGCAATAACTGTAAAGAAAGTGTATTATTTTAAATTTATGTTTCTTTTCTCTATTTCCTCGAGACTGTTTACTGTATTGCATCAAAAGATAGAAAAACATTTATCTCTCATTTCTATTCAGAAAGCTTTCACTTTCATTCATTATAAACGGTCCTCTAATGTAATATTCGAAATCACTGACCACACATACTTTAAGAACTTACATACCATACTTACAAGACAATACTTACATACCATAAATTTTTATTCTCATTTACGGTACTGCATTAACTCCTGGGGAAAATCCACTCACAGCATTCAAACTTTTAGTATTCAAAAGAGAATAGTTCGGATTATATGTAAATCTCACCCCCGAAATTCATGTAAACCTTTATTTAGAGAATTAAAAATTCTTTCTCTCTCCTGCATATACATTTATGAAGTAGTCGTGTTTGTTAAGACGGAACTATTAAAATTCTACCCCTGCTGTAGAAGAAATAGTCTAGTTCACGAACACAACACTCATAATAAGGTTAATATTCATCGTCCTGGCGTGCCAACAACTCTTTGCCAAAGATGTCCATATCATTCAAGGACCCATATCATAATTTTGTACAATTTCATTACAATAGTTGTGTACATTACCTCTATCGCCCCATCCTGGTCCGGGGTTTTCTCTGTTTTTTTGGGGAGTGGCGGATTTTCCTTCGGCGGGAATGTCATTAATACCTTTGTTTTATTAATCTCGAATTTTTACTGCAAAAATATCTACAATTTACTTTGAAATAATAAATGGATAACAGATGGTATTTATTAAATAATTTCTTTTATAAATATTAAATCCGTCACTGCCCATGCACCCTTGATGGGGAGGCCCTTGCTTGTTTCCAGAGAGTAACTTGGTTTATTGCCCCCCCCCCCCCTGGTCATACGCTGTTTGCAACTGCTTTTTTGACAATACAGTTTATTTTTCTTGACTTTTAGTAAAACTTTAATTTGCTTCAACTAATGTATTCTCAATATAATACACACATCACTTCCTAAAGAGAGTTAAATGTATTTATCTGAGTCCAGTGTTTTGAGAAAAGAAAGAACATTATTTATGGACGTAGATGTCTCGCAGTATAAAAAAATTAAAGTTATAAAAAGTGGTGCCGTTGATCCCCTCCTTACAGTCTTTCTGGAACCTTTGTCTAGTTCAACACAAATAAAACACTTAGTCATGACGGTCAGCCACTACTTTCGTTGGTACGACGCATATTTTTTAAACTATACGACACATATGTAGTTGTTGAACTCACACTTTGAATATAATAATAAAAACCCGTAAGAAACGTCTATCACCCGCCCACAAGATCGGAAGGATCTCGTAGAATGGAAGGAACGAGGGGCGCGACGGCAATGGGATGAGCGACGAAGTGATCAAAGTGGGATGATATTCTCGCTTAATTTTTAAAGCATCCGCTCCTCTTTCAAAAAAAAAAAAAATACAAATAAATAACTTTTTCTAGTTTTAAAATATTCAATTTCAATAGGGCGCTTTATTTACAAATATTATTTATGTACAAATGTGTGGCGAGGTGTTTTTGCCTGTACGCCTTTAAAATGCCCCTTTAGTAGAGCCGTAGGCTGTGCATACAATGCTGGTATTCACTCTCATTGAATGGATAGTGGCAGTTTTAATTTAGGAAATCTTTGTTTTGAACTTAAAATGGTTGTAATTTTATTTACTTGTGATTCGTAATAGTATTTTTTTAGCATCCTTTAGTGCTTCTTTAATATTGTTTTATTTAGTTGTAAAATATATTTTAAGTATACTGCAACTACCTATTAAATGAGCACGTTGGGAACCACAGGAAACCAACGGTCAGGACACGAATATATACAATTAATATAAACATACTTAAATAAGATACTTAAATAAGAGAAATAAATTATAATGTAAAATATACCAGTTTTGCCATAGAAATAAAAATTAAAATAAAATTCAATTATTTACAATACTAAAAAAACAAAAAAACAAAAACATAATTGATGTAACGCTTTGGAATGTCTTCTCAACATGTCTCCGCCTGAAACAAAAGAAAAAGATGAAGTGGCAGAATCACGGTTCATTTGAATAATCAGTGGTTTCAGTGCATATTACTCTCTCTCTCTCTCTCATTTCCCTCACATAGCTTAGTAACTGTCCCAGGGACCGCACTACAGATACTCTATTGTCCCTCATTATCGCAATGGCTAAATCTACGTTAATGTGATAATTTTGGAATGCACCTACTTGGATAAAAGTTCTTTTTTGATCTGTTTTCGGGCATGTTAGTAAAATGTGAATCCAATCCTCATTTTGTTCCCCGCAAAGTGGGAAAATAGAGTCTCGATCCCTCCTCAGTTTTAAAATATTCCATCAAAGTGTTCTATACTATTGCCAAAAAAATAGTTATTTTTTAAAAAAACTGAAAAAAGTCGAACATTTTCGTTACTCGTGTCCAAAGGAGTTCCTTAGTCAACCCTTTTGTTGGGAAACCTCAGAATCGTGTTCAGCACAAAAAAAAGAAAAAAAAAGAAGGTACCAAACATCATCTTTCCATTAAAACTTTTAACATTGAAAATAATTACCACGGGTTTCTGTACTATAATTTAATTCGGAGAGAGACATTTCGACTGAATATCGTTCATCAACGGACGCTGAGTACAAATGTAACAGGATGTAATAATTACGAATAATAAGCAATATTTATAAATAGACAATTACTAAAATACAATATATAAAAGAAACATTAATATTGTATGAAAACATAAATTACAGAAGTAATATTAGCATGTGTAATGTGCATGAAATCATTTTAAAACGAAAAAAGAAAAAGAAAAAAGAAACTGGTTAGGTGACTTACTCATTTAACAATGCAGAAAGTGTTGTCGGAGGGAGGAAACGATGAAAATACCTATGTCATTCGTAGTCACATGCGGATAATGACCGTTATTTGGTCGAAGAAGCCCTCGTTTCAGTTAAATTTCATTTTCTGAAGGAAATACGTCGTTATGTTTGATTTTATACTCACTCAAAAATTTGTATATTCATTATTTGTTTATTAACTTTCAATCTCTTTCGTAATTGAGTACTGATACAGTAAATTTACTTGTATACTATTGTGAAATTACTGATCTTTTGACATACTTTCGTATATTCTGGAGTATTAAGGGTAGGAACACACAAGAACGCAGTGCGTTGCGATTCGATGTGTCACTGTGCGACGCTGTGCGAACGATCATAGTTGAAATATCAAGTTATTAGTAATAATAAATGAAAAAATCAAAATAATTTCATCTTTTATGTGGAGATAGAAACGATGATTTAGTATGTTCAATACTTAGGTTTAAATGTAATAAAATTCAGTTTTCAACATGGTGTATATCTTCCGGTAAAATTATCAACGAAATTTCGGAAGTAAATGAAGGAATTAACAACTCAAAATAGCATCCTTTGTTTTGAAACGTGAATCATTGCATTGAGGATTATTTGTTTCGTAAGTATAATAAGATCGAAAGTTTTTTAAAGGTTGTTGTTCCGTGAACGTAGAAAATTCGATACAACTATAACAGATTTCAATCAAAATGGAAATTACCCGCTTACGCAATCTTTATTATTCAGCAATGTCCCGGTATGAAGCTTAATTGAAACGCATAATTGAATATTAGTATTCATAATTTTCCTGTTTGATGTAGTGGGAGGAACGATTCGATCTCAAAACAGAATAAACGTGTCCTTTTATCAATAATATTCTTCATGCGTGTGTTCTTTTCATCCATGACTTTACGTGTGGTAGATAGTTTTCGTTGTGTGTCTAATAAAGTCTTTTGGAAATGAATATGATATTTAATTACATCGCTCGCTTTCCCCGTAACCTGATCTGTTTACCACAAAACTCAACACAACTAGAGAACCACGAGGGAAGTTAGATTAAAGCAGGTTACAAAGGAGACCGCGCTCCGAAGCTCCGATATCTCCTTGTATCAAATGACGTCAGATGGTTGGTGATAGTTACACGTAGTGTGGTATACTCCGGAAGCTTTTATGTCTTGTGGGATCGGAAGACTTTTTTTGTTGTAGTATTGTAAATGGGAAATGTAGCGTGCTATGAAAGCTTATCTACATGGAGCGATATGAGGTAGGAATTGGGGTTTTAGGAATTTTGAATATACTTGGGGATTTGTGTCTGTTTGTCTCCTTTTTAGAATACTATTCCGGTTAGTGGAAACAGAAGTATAATGTTGTCGAAGAAATACATCTTTTTACGGTTGGTGGAGAGGTCATGAAATATTTTCCTGAGTCGCTTACGATTTTCCTAGATTTTTACAATAATTAAAACTTTAATTTGACATTTTTTCGTTCATATTTTTCATTGTCAAGAATTCTTTCGACCAAATGTAAGTTATCAGGTACTGAATGCGTGTTATACATTGTATAGAAGATATACAGAATGACACATTGACTATAAAATAGAGAAAATATATAAAATATAATAAAAATATTAACACAGAATACTTATGTAAATAAAAAAGAAGAAAATAAGGGGAAACGAAATACCAATAAAGTTTTCATTAGAAAGCATAATCCCACACCAGAAGAAGCAAATTTTGTACTGTGTTTTTTCGGTGGAGATTTCTGATGATTAAACTACTCCTATGTAGATAGATTTTGATGCCAGAGAACTCACAACCGTGCTGAGGACGGCCGGTCCTAATAATGCGAAACATGATAGCAGAATACAATAACCATAGAAGCTGTTGTCACAGAGACTGAGATGCTTCTAAAGGCGACTCCTCCATTGCGTTCTCAAAGGAGAATCTGGCGTCTCCATGAAACAGGAAAAGGCTGTTTGCTAGGGGTTGGGAAGTAAGGACTGCCCCTAACATGGGAGTGGAAGTTAGGGAGAAATGAAATGGACCGTAGAATATGTCTGGAGAAGGGTAGAAAGGAAAGAGAATGGAATGAGGTACTTAATTTGTTTGTGTACATTTGCTGGACGAAAACTCACACTAGGAGAATAAAATGAACAAGCATTACAAATGTTGTAGCATTACAAATCCTTTAGTGAGAGGGCACAGTACCATCTATAACGTAAAATAGTACAAGACGTGTCAGAGCGACAAAATCTTACTGAATATCATTGAGCTTGGTAACGAATATTATTTTTGAACTGTGCAGACACTAGTGAAAATGTGAAGTCACCATATTACTGTAACAGTTACTCACGTAATTTTCGAAATCTTTCATATATTTTTTAGCATGATCAAGAACAAGCAACTTTTATTTATAGGTTAAACACTTAATTTTTTATGAGAACTTGATAATTTATTATGAGTTTTGGCATTCGTGAATTGGCACATCAATGGATATCTTTCTTCTTAAAAGATAGACATCAGCAAGTCGATATTTCCCATATTGAATATAAATTATTCCAGCTTTATCTTTCAGAATCAAAGTCAATTACTTGCTAAGTTCCTCAAGGTTCAAATTTAGGCCCGATCCTCTTTTATTTGTACGTAAAGGTCATGTCATCCACCACACTTGATTGCAAAATGACAAGAAAGCTTATTTATTTTTATTGTCCATAAGATCTGTTGACGTTGCTCTGTTTTCTAGTAAATGAAAAACCAAATATGAGTTCTAAAAGAAATTAAACAAAACATAATATCTATCGGTTAGCTAGTTAGGGAACGTAGTCATGAATCATTTTGGAAAGAAAATGAATGTACTGTAATAAGACATACGTGAGACAAAGTCAACTATGGAAAAATTGTTGAAGAAATATTGAAACTTTTAGGGAAACTTTAGGGAAGGTCCTTAGGTATAAGAATTGGTGCAAAAACATCGTTCGGGAAATCGTGATAACTTGAACGTTAGTTATATTGACAGTTGAAACTTGGAATTCAAACTTAAATTCTGCGCCTAGACCCTTGTGGTGACCGTTGCTCGGAGGCCAATCATGTTGTTGATTTTTGTTCTTAGGACGAAAGAGTACCAGTTAGGTCTGTGAAATTCATTTTTCTGTGTTTTCAGTGTTAGTGGACAGCTTGATCTCAGTGCATTCGTAAGAAATCCACATTTTTACATACAGCAAAGAGAGCACATATTGGATAAAGAGTAGAAATGAATGAAAATGTTAATCATAAATATCCGTAGTGGGTTTACGTTTGTTCATACATTTTTGATAAGTCCTCATTAAACAAGTGAGTCGAATCTTTTAAGGCAATGTATTGAATCATTTACTAAGTGAATCATCTCTGAAGAACAATCTCTTTGGTCAATTTAAGTGATTTATCTTGATTGTTGAAGAGCTAAGGAAATTTTACTTTCAAGCCATAGGTTGATTCAAATATTTTGCCTTATAGATTTTTAAAAAAATAGAAGAATTATTCATCATCTTATGATTCAACGAGTTAATTACAAGTTCCTTCGCCGACTACATCGAGTGTTAATGCTGAATCACGCAAGAGTTGGCGAAGCCAAACTTCCTCGTCTGGTCACGAGACGTCACATCTGATCGAGTTAGCAGAATGTCACACCGATTCATCGAATCAAATTGGCAACAGCGCTCTAATTTAAACTATATAAACCACATGGCTTCTTCTACCAGCACTTTTCTCTTCTCTACTCCACGCTACGACTACACGAGATTCAGTTCTAGTACAACGACTATTACTATTACTACTGAGAGGATAAACTTCTGATCTCGCCTCTCTTATCGTGGTTCGAATTCTTTACAGTTGTCGCCAAACGACATATATTTTCTCTTGTTGAACCCTTCACAATAGGGTTACTCCGTTCGAACACATTGCATCGCTACTTTTATTCTCGTCGCCAAGCCGACATTTTCTCGCAAGATCGCACTACAGAAGCACCTCAGAAGATTACTACTCATCAACTTTTTCTTTGTCAACACGTCAGCCATCCGGTCAAGTCTACAACAGCTTCAATCAACTGGTTTCCAGGATCTTCTCTCCATGTCATCATGTCACCTCTAGGAAATCAGTATTGTATTATTTCTCATCATATCATAGCATGTCATTCAATCATTTTATTATTGTTAACAATTAATTTTCACCTCACTCCCTCACCCATCATCACTTTGCATTTTTCCAATCATTTTGTTCTTGTGCAGGTAAGATTTAACTTGTCTGCACAAAGTTTGTAGAACGTTTTTCAAAAAAGTCCTTTTGTCATTCATCACTATCCAACTGACACATTTAAGCTCGGAAGAATAAGTTAAGCCACTGAACATCACGACAACAATCCATTGAGACATAGGTCTAGGCATGCCCTTGTATTTTTGTACTATTGTATTGTTTACTTCCAATTATTGTAATCCCTCTTGCTACTTTTAATAATTTTTTTTTAATAAATGTCAAGTGGCTTTTACGCTATTCTGTTTGTGCATAACACGATTAAAAATAATTAAAAATGAAACAATGTTTTCTTCAACTAATTAATTTTGCATCGAATATTTATCCACGTTTTAGTGGAAAACTACAAATTTCCACTAACAACTTTCACAGTTTTCTACAAATTCTCAATACCCGTAAGCATGAGTATGTCGAAATTTTTGACTTGTCAAAACAACGATATTTGAACCCTTCTGATAACGATGATTAAGTAAACATCCGTCAATGATCTATATTGTCGCGTTCGGGGCCGCTATGTATATATTAGCGTTGCCTTCGTCCCAACAGTGGGAGGGATAGGCCCCAGATTTAATAGAGTAACTCGCTTGGCAGAGAGGTTTTTTTAAATGGATTCCCTATCCAGGTTTTGGTGTTAGGTTAATAAAACATAGATACATATTAAAATATAACAAAGGTTTAATGATTGAAATGCAAGTGAGCCCTCATGGGCTGATGATTACACATTTACGTTACATGCCCCTATCGGGGCGAGAAATCAACATATTGAATTGACATGGCTTAAGGCCGAAAGAGACGGCAGAGTCCGTTAGAATGTTCCATGTGCAATTAATTGCCGTTAAGCAGATCGACAACAGAGCTGGTGCACTCCGAGGAGCCGCGGTGAGCGGCGCCTGACGCTTCACGCGTCCAGCCGTGCTCGTCAGGTCTCGTCACATCCTCGAGCGTTCCGTCGGTCGCGATTCCAGTGAGTTTCCCAAAAAGACTAGCACTAACCCCAAACACGTCACAGAGGTATGACAAGTGACAATGATGGGTGATCTCCTGCTTAAGTAATCTCGGAGGGGGGTGCGGGGGTTGGTGTGTATCTTCCCGGGAACGCAATGAACCTCGGAACCCGCTCTCATAGGGGTGGGAGGCTCCACGTGGCCATCTGAATGCATTGAAACGTTCTCCGTGGCAGGAGGTAAAATCGGGAAGGGATAAGTTACACACGGCCCTACGTTAATTTGTGGAGGGGGATGGGCGTCGACCCATGTATCCAGATACGTTTGGGGAAACGGTGGGGGAGGTCAATGTGGTGGGAGACGCCTAAGTTCGTACCTTACGTGTGTGGTCTAACTACCCTGAGTCTAGAGAAAAGCTCCCTGCTGCGTAGAAAGAGTGATACAAGGAAGGTTTGTTTGCCGCGGCGAGCGAGTCGACCCACGTGTAGGTTGGGGTCTAAAGTGCGGAGTCCTCAAATGATATATACGTGCTCGGAAGCTTGCGTAGTTCTAATAACATGGGAGCAGCTTATTAGGGAATATTATCGTTATCGAAAATCAACACAGTTTCATGAAAGGGTTTTTAGAAAGGCGCGCCTCTTAGAACGCCCTCGCACACGTGGCGCGCGAGGCCCCGAGTCGCCAGCGGAACTCGTGATCTAAACAACCGCCTTCGCGTAATGTCAGCTTTGCATAATATTATAAACCTTTGATGAATATTATAAACCTTTGCGTAATGTCAGCTCCGTGACAATATAGTCCATTTTTTAAAATCTAGTATATGTTATGTAGTTAAGAAAATAAAGAGAAGGAAAAAATATTGATTTATTTGTGTTCAAAGAGTGGTATGCAACATAAAAATTTAAAAAATTAGGAAAATTAGAAAAACCTGTAAAGAATACAACATTCAGACAATCCACACAATTAATAATAAACACCCCTTTGCTAAAGCTCACATGGACCAGACAGAAAAAAATGAAATGACCAATATAATATATGAAATTCCATGTACAAACTGTGACCTCAATTATATTGGACAGTCAAAACGTAAACTAATGACTCGAATACGTGAACACAAAAATAATATACATAAAAACAAAGAAGGTGGTATAAATATACATATTGGGACAACAGGCCATAAGATGGACTTTGAAAATACAACTATTGAAGATTATGAACGTAATAAACAAAAAAGAATCATAGCAGAATCAATTAATATTAAAATTAACAAAGTTATGAATACACAAGTTGAATCAAACATATTCACTTCAAAATATGACACAATATTAAATATAATAAAAAAACATAAATAAAAACTATAGACAATCCATTCCCCCATTTTGTCCCCCACCACGTTGTTACGTCATACCATGAAGACAACTTGTGCCACACGTTATTGATAAGTCTCAGTTCGTTTGGTCAGAGCTAGAGGACAACATCCAATACCGCACAACAGGCTACGACTGAAGGACCCACAACTAGACGATACATGAAGCAAGAATTACATGAGATATTTTTAATAAGTTTAATGCAACTTTTAACCAATAATACACATGCATCTTATGAAAGTTTTAGGTTTGTACTTTATCACATATTCAAGTCAAATATTTATAACAATTATACTGAAAATTCAGAGATATGTTATACTAGATATTTTTACATATATTTTATAGCAAATATATGGTACGCAATGTGATTCACAAGAAGGACTTTTTACAATTTTATTAAGAAGAAGAAGAAGAATATATCTGAAGATGGGGAACACACATCCCAGAAACGTTATGTGATAATACGAACTGTAAAAGAGTTTGTGCGTCCTTAAGACAAACATGATGTCATAAATAAGGGCACTGCCAACCATTTTATCAATAAAAAATATTCCATATTTGGTATGGTTTAAACGTGCTGTAGAAGACAAAGTATTCTAATTCTCGTTGAAAAGTTTTTCTGTCCCAATATTTCCAACCTCTGCTGTGTAAATATACACAAGAAGTAAAAGCGGAAAACAAAAATGAAAATTAGAATATTATTAAATATGAAGTTGCCAAAATAACTTACGGATATTTTTACCTGTGTGGCTAGAAACTGGTATTAGGAAAGAGTTTGGAATCAAAAGGATAATAGGGTTCCTTGTCTGTGTAATTCCTGCTATGGCAACGAGTAATCTCTGGGAAAGCCACGTAGATGAATTAAAACATTCGGAATGTGGTGCTTTGGAATGAAAAGTATTTATTTGCCAAGTAAATTGTCTCTAGTAGATTCTCTGGTGCCATGATTTATGAAATTAAATACTCTAATGAATTCTAGGTAAAATTCACTCATTAAGTTTCCAATGAAGCTCGAATGATTAAAAGTAATATTATGTTAAAATTGGCATAAATGGTCATTAGTCAGAATTCAGAACACACGAAGAATTCAACAAAAAATCTAAAATCTCGTGTCCAAGGCAACCTCTGCCTGCACAAGTCCCATGAAGAGCTTACCCGTTGGCAGTGTCAATGGAAGCCCTCCGCATGTCTCATTCCTTATCCCTTTCCACATTCTTTCCTCTGACCCTCCTCTTTCCACCCTTGCCCAGAGAGCACTCGCGAGCTTCGCGTCCACTGTCCCCATTTATATCACCGTCCCTTATACTATTGTCTGGGTTCACTTCCCACTCCTACCTTTCCCTCACTCTCTCAGTAAAAAAGAGAATAAAACTTTTTCATATTTCCAACAAAAACCTCTTTGCAGAAGCTCATAAATTCCGTTGTGAATACCATGTCACTTCTTGTGTCCAACAGCTACCACTGCCCGCGCGAAAGTTGCATGAAGCGCCACTGAAGATACAACTACGTGTCTTATAACATTTTCCAGCCTTTGCTATGTTCTGTCACAAAGCATCTGATTGTGGCGAAGAGAAGGTATTCGGAAGAGTACGATATGTGCTCTAACTTGAATGTTATCCAGCAAATGGAGTTATGAAAATACTAAATAGAGCCATGTCATTTCAAATAACGTTTCTTTTTTGCACAAACTTGGATGTGGCATTCAGCTGGAATTTATTCTCATGTTTGTTTGGTGTTCTACAAATCAACTCAACATGTTTGTTTTTAATTTCTAATTTTTGAAGTATTAAAATACGTGGTATATTCTTCTATTGTTGTAGAAACTCTCAGTCACTCAACAAAAATCATATTCTTCATTACGTACTGTTTTTCTTGAATTGTTAAATGATTGGAAAACTGAATAATATAAAAATAAATCTCTCGCAGAAAACACGTACATAAGCATAATGCACATTTTGTACAACTTTGTATAGGGAAATATTCTTAGTAAAATATATGGTTGTATGTAATATTCGGCAAATAAGGTGAAAGACAATACAGAAACAACCCCTTTTTTAAATATTCCAAAGAATATCCTAATTTCTTTTAATCAATTAAAATGAATATTCTAATTTCATTTTATTCATTTTCAAAATTAAAATGGATCATGAATTATTTTTACAACTCACAATACCCTACTCGTATGAAATAGAAAATACGCTCATAAATTTTATTCTAGAGTTGTGAATCTTCCTTTCCCCATATTTTCACCTAGTCTTACATCTATCGTTGATGCGATACTCCCCTCTTTCCTCTCCCAGGCAGCAGCACCAAAATAGTTGTTTTTTGATCTAAAAACCAAGCTCACTACTCATTCTAACGTTACTAGATTCACAAGTTCAACTAGCTCTTATATGAAGATTTATATGAGACATAACAACACCTACAACCATTACTTAATTTCTTTAGGTGAATTCCACTCAAACTTTCGAATAGAGGGTTCTTAAATCAAGAATAGATGAGAATTTGAATGATTGTAATTTGCCCGTGTACCACAAGCTACATGTACCTAAAAACTATTAACTGCTATTAACTGCTAATGATCATGCTTAATAACACTAATAAGTAAATAAAATCTCCCCGCCGTATACTAGAATATTTATATTTTATTATAACCAACAATTAAGAAAATTCTTGAACTTGTAAAAACAAATGAGTGATTACTACAATGTATAAAATAGGAACTGCAAGACAATTGAATAAATAGTCGAAATGTGACCAATCACAAAATTCAATACAAGTGGATGTAGCCATGGTAACCAACCACCTGTTAGAGAAGCAAGAAGACTTCACTTTTGTGTCAGCTGTCGAGAAGGACGCATCGTCCGATCGCTCCTCGAGTACATGTGTTAAACACGTCTGACCAAGTTTTTGTGTCACAGGCCTAACGGCGCATAACTATACGCTAGGATCTCTAGAAATCGAATGATTTCATTAACGTAACTCTATTTGACAAAGTTTATAACTGGTCTTTGCCATCAAAGTGTAAAACTATATATTCAGTGTTCCATCAAGAGAAGGAAGTGCGACTACAATGAGCTGGTGTCAACCATATGAGTGCTTAGTAAGGTCAACGAACAGTGAGTAAAAAACTGATATAGTTAATGATCAGAAATTGTTTGACTTTGCTCTGAGCAATTTGCCCCCCATGACTTTTGGACTAATCCAGTCCTAATCTAATTAAGATTTTTCTCATATTATTTAAAGTCTTTATTCATTTCATAATTGAACTGGCTAGTTATTTTGACATGTATCGCAAGTTGTTAATCGTGTTTATTTTCTTATAGTGTATGTATTGTTCTTTGCTTTCCTATAGTGTATGTATTGTTCATTCGATTTGCTGTCACACTTTTCAGGATACATCTACATAGATAATTCATTTACTTTCACTACAATTTTATGTATGTTTCATTCATTTATTTCCACTATAATTTCATGTGTGCTTTAATTCAGTGTTTATTGCATGTATGTTTCAATTTCTCAAATACTTATATGATTTATTGATAAATCATCTAGTGTATATTTTCTTGTATTAATCAATAGTTCAGAAACTCGATACCTTCGTACGGGATTATCTATGTACTGCGTCCCACGGAAGTACCAATTTATTATTGCAATGAACACCTATTGTTATTTACGAATTTGAATTTGACTTCGTTTTATTAGTAGATAGTCAATTTAATTAACGCTGCAGTGAACGTTAATGTTGACCTATTTTCTATTTTATTTTGGAGGGGTATAATCCATCATAATTTCGAAAAATGCGTTAGTATTTTTAATTAATTACCTTCCGATTTAGAAGTTTAATTACTCAATAATTTAACATTATTTTTGTATCCAGTCAGAATACTCGTTTATAGTATTTTTTATTATTTTACTTTCCTCACCCGTTCCGTGGCTATCTGGTCAATACCGGCTTTTTTTTCATCCACTTATTCATTCCGTTATATTCTTCTCTATTCAACCTTTTTGTTCAATATTATTCTCTTCTCTCTCTTCAATATATCTCTTTTTTAAGTTCTACCTCGTTTTCAGGTTGTTTCAAATTTGTGTGTTTTGAACTTGCATCCTACCTTCCATCTGTTGTTTTTGCCATGGATGAGGCTGGTTCCATTTGGCCTCTTCTAGTCGTGACAGAGGAGTTTCCTTCCCTAACCCCGTGGGGGTAGCAACTTTCCTATTATCTAGCTCTCTCATATATCATCCTTATTGCCATTACCTTTCTGACATACTCATCCAAAGTCTCAAAAATATTTTAGTACTGCTCAATTATTCCCAATCAGACCAAACATATATTCCTTGCTTTTTCAAAACAGATATTCATTCTCTTCTCTCTGCATCAAGCAATGTGCAACTAAATAGTACTTGCACCACTGTATCTGGTTCGAGCCCACACAAGCATATATTTAACTCTGCTATCCTCCTCTGATGTACATATTCCCTAAAATTGCCATGTCCGGTTATCAATTTTGTCAGTCCTCTTCCCGGTTTTAACCATCTGCTATTCTTCCTTACCACCTGTGCTTTTGTCAGAAATAAACTTCTTCCTTCTGATGCTCTGTTCCATCATGTCTCCCAGCAGTTTCACAACTTCTTATCAATCTGTCTTGTCCAGTCTTTATCTGTCTTTGTAATTCTCACATTGTCAGTTATTACTGATCCCTTTTTTTCTCACCTCATGTCGTATGACACATCTTTCAACCATCAAATCTATGCCTGTTTTATAGTATTTTGACCTTTGTGCCCAAGTACCCGACATGAAATGCTCTACTCAAAACAGTGCGGTGAATGTACTGGTGAATCCTGGGACAACGCTGAAATGCCAACAACAGAGATAATGACGATGCTGAAGATATTGATGAAAAATAAATGATGAGTCTCATAGTGTAAAACTTTATTGCAAATAAAAATTTCATTGGATTTTAACCTAATGTTCCTTATTTTGTTCCCTCTTCCATCACCTCTTTTCAATCACGTGCTAATTATATGAGAACTATGCAAACCAATCAGTAAAGTTTAAAATCACAGTTAATTGGTGGGGGGGGGGGGGTAGAAGCAATTTTGAACGCAACCTTACACGGCTCGACACTCGTCACCGCTGCTCTCGCCATTAATGAATACAATTTACTTTGCAATGCGTAAACCGTGTTGAGAATTTCAGTGAATTCAGCAATATAAGCCTCAGCGCGTCACTGCTACACGATAGAGAGGTACCTACCAATTCGTGGAGACGGCTCCTGGCTTCACCTCGTCTGCTCTTCTCCACCTATTTAAATCAATTCAAAAACCCAACATATTGCACATGACATTAAATCTAAGATGTTTCTCTACAAGTTTTGTTCCAAGTAATATAGCGAATTAGACCACGGTTCACTAAATTTAAGCACTTGGAGAAAACTAAAAACATTGAGACCACATTTTTGAACCTTAAATGATAATTTACGAAATATCGGTCTGATTTACAGAAAACACTAACCAGACGTACATTAAAGAACGTTTTAAAATAAAGAAAATAACATAAAATTTAGGGTTGTACAACAATTTATGACGGAGATGCAACTGTTAGAACCTAAACCTCAAATTTCAGACTTTCCCGTAACATATTTCCATGATGTGGAACTTGCATGGATGGGAAACTTTCAGAATTTAATACACTTAGTAAGTACAACAAATCGCAAAAGAGATACCTTCGTTCCGAATTTTTTCCGTGGTTTCCTTACTTGGACTGGACTAATAGGGTATGTTCAGTTCACTCAACTTTATATTGGCGCTCAAAAGATATATTATCATTCAGTTTCCCAATGGTAACCTGTCATGTGGGTTATAGCGGAACAAACGTGTATTTCTTTTGTCAAAGTACAGTTCCAGCATTTTCAATCGCTACGTTGCATGCATCCAGACTGCGGGAATGAGAGTAGCATAGTGCAAACAGTTAACACTCGTGTGAAATTGAAGAAGGTGCCGCGTCGGTTTGGAATACGTATTTGTTGAAATTGCCCTATATTTTTATGAAGATAAATACCTTTTACGTTACAATATATTATCGAGTATTTATTTATCGTATGTGAGAATTTCAGTGGAATCTTATTGTGTAAAAAATGGAAAATTTACTTGCCAATGAAGCAATTTGGTATCCAACCATATCTCTTAACTTTAGAAATGAGGTATATTATTACTTCAGCGTTTTGATTAATTCTTTTTGTTCCAATTTTTGACCGAGAGAGCCTTGTTCCAGTATTTGAAGTTTGGTTGCTGTCTTATGTTTTTATACAAAAGTCTGCTATGAGTCCTAACAATAGATATAGAAATTACATTAGTAAATGGAACTTATTTTACACGAATATTCCACAATATGTTTACAAATTGCTGCACCGCACAATCAAAAATATATTGGATATTTGTTAGTGTATATACCATTTCTTGCCTTCCAATGCTCTAAAGCCGCAGGTATCACTACTAAAAGACAGTTTAAAAATTGACCGCAACTTGAAAATAATTTGGTTTTAATACAAATTATGTAGAATATAGAACATTGTCAAAATGTGAGATTTCTTTAAGCAAATTTAAAACTTGACAATTCACTTGAAAAGTTTCTTGGTACCTATTTTGGGGGATTGGTTAAATATGGGAGAGCAAGATATGTTTATAAACAGTAATCTTTTGGGAATAAGATACAGATATTGAACAAATAATATTTACATTTTACTTATAAAATAAATATTGAAATAATATACTTAGAAAACTACATCGTTTTTAAGTCGAATGACCTATAATTTAAACTTAAATCCTTGGTATGCTTTGGGAAACGCGAAAATCAAATTTTACAAGTTCATCTTACTGAACCATACATTATTCCCTCTCTATTTATTAATTGACTATTTTTGGAATGTGATTTACATTTGTGTGATGAATTGTTGAAATGTATATGAGCTAGATAATGAAATATATGAATTCGTATTGAAGACATGACCATTGTGACACTACATACCATTAAAATTTGATTATTAATTCCTATGATACATTTTTCCTCAGAGCGAAGAATATTAAAAAAAAACCTCAAATAATTTATTTCCTTGTAGAGTTAAGAAAAGAATTTCAATTATGTTACTTGAATAAACTATTTCTATTAGGGTGTGGATCCAACGAAGTTTATTACGGTGGGAACAAGAAAACTGCTTTATTAACGGCTATTTTACAGACAAAATGACGTTATTTAGTGGTCTTATTAAATGTTACAAAATGGATGAGTTTTTTCTCCTCCCACAAATATACATTAATTCATTAAATTGCGTTTTACGAAACGCAAATGAACATTTATGGGGAGCAGATACGAAGATCCGTTGTTCTTATATTCGATGAGAGACTAATTTGAAGAGAAGCTAGAGAAAGATTTTACGAACGATTTTCTGATCCGACAACAGACCATTATGGAATTGTGCTTAGTTGTCACAGATAATTGCTTCGGCGTATCCGGTTAGTGTACTGCGGGGTGTCTAATCGACATCGAGTGGCTACTTCGGATTTCCTCCGCATGGTAGCGTTGGACTCGGGGGAGGCGGGTGAGATCGAAGCGACTGGACAGATAGCGGTGGGGACTGCATCTTATTGCATTCCTGCGGCTCTGCGTTCAGCTTCCCTCTCCCCCATCCACCCCAAACCCCTAGATTCTCTGTAATGGAGCGAGGCGCACGCGGTCGTCACTGACTCACCAGGAGGAAGAGGAGGACGAAGATACCCTGAAGACGGGCGGCGAAGGAAGAATCCACGCGTTATTAAGGTTTTGAGATAAAACATATTTTATTAAGGTTTCTTTCACAAGACACTTGCGTCATTTCCTGTAAAAAAAACACTGTGACATTTACTGTCGCGACATCCCTTTTGTGACTTCAGTGAACACGACATATTTCTTTTATTCCTGTTAAGGAATATTCCGGAGTTTTCCTTTAAGGAAGGGAAATGAATAAATAATGTGGCAACAAATCAGTTAAAATATTCAATGTGATTGCTGTAACTTTATGTAATTTATTTCTATCATCCCAAATTTAAATTCTCATAGTATATAATTCAGTGAATAACAACAAAATTTGTAAAAGATTTTCAAAACAATAATCTTAATTATAACATTCTTAGAAATTCTTTAATTAAGAAAATACTTTCTTGCTTTTAAAGACGGCAAATGGTAGTTAGAACATATTGTTTTTGTTTTGCTTTTTGTTGATATTAATGTTAATTGATTTTTTAGTCAGAAAGCATTACACAGTTTTACACAACAGAATGCATTGAATGGGATAAAAGACAGTTTGTTCGGGTCAAAGCCAAACCATCTCACAACAGACCCCAAAGGTGCTCAAGGCTAGAACTCCGCAATTACTAGACCTCAGTACTGGAAGGAGATGTGGCCAGTATCACGCTCCGGCTGGTTTGACCCCAGGATACACTCGGTACTCACTGTACACTAAGTTGAGTAGGAGAGGATTCTTGAATCTGTTTACAAAAATCTACCTCCGAAAAGGGTGAAATGGAGTTATGTGGGTATGAGTGTATAACCCATCATAACTCAAGAATGTCTGGAGTAATTTCAACCAAATTCGATACACAGAAGACTGACTATCCACCAAGCTCTGTGTGGATAAGACAACCTTGGTACCTCGAGGGGTGAGGTGAGAAGGAGATGAGTGAAATAAAGGTAATTGATAGGACAGAGTTTGCAGTGCTCAATTGATAAACAAATGTTAATACGAAAATGTATGAAATAATATAAAATAAAAAAACAAGTTGTTGTTTAAAAAATGTTTGTACTAAAACGTAATATTCGGTAAAATTGAAAATAAAAAATTTTGATCAGAAAAGTAAATAAAACATAAAATTTTAAAAGCTTGAGGTTCTTTTCAGAAAATTTAAAGTAGTATTAATAATTATGGTGCTTGACTCCTCAAGATTTAGAATTTTCTGGTTTCTTATCAACATTTTAGTTTTTTAGCACTTTTTATAAAGGAAAAACTCGTTAATTTTTTTGTTATGAAAGTGAGTCAATTTTCAAGAAAGGAAAATATTTCAAATGTGTTACAAAATTGTGAGTAGCAATATTGAAATTACTAGTATTTCTTTATAAAAACTTTATTGCTTGAATTAATTACACTATTCTCTTATTACTACCGTCTCGTACTACCCAGTCTTCCCGGATAAAATGTTCAACGTTAACTCACTGTAGAGTGATACATATCCAAGCGACATTTAATACGTCGATGATAAACGTCGAATTCATTTGTTGTGAAACAAATTATAAATACCTTCAAGATCCCGCTTACAAATATATAAAAATTATCAGTATTGGTTTCGTTGCTACTCCAATAACGACGCTTTGCAACCATATTTCAAAACTTCGTACAACTTTTTTTTCGACAATGAATTTTTAAAATAATGCCGATATACGATATATTCAAGACATTTCAATAGAAAATGTTAAAATTTTGTTTTCACAAAAGAGATAGTTGTATCATAAAATCTTTTTGGAAGTGTAAGTTGTGTCGAGAAACGTCAAAAACACAATAACTTACGTTAGTTTCTAGTAGGTGGAAGAAACAGAATGCCACAGATATGGTGGCAGAAACACAATGCCACTTTTGCAAAAATGCGCCATATCTATTTGCGAACATATATATTTTGGGCAGACTCTCAAGGTAAGTTATCTTACTTCGCCTCAGGAAACTGCATTTGTGTTTCCATTGAGACCAAATTCTGATAATCGCGCTCATTGATATTATTATATACTTCCCGAAGGAGTTACATAAGTTTATTACGCACCAGAATTGTCCCCTGTTATGCTGTTAATGTTTCATGAATAAGACTCAGTATAGACTTATATTTAATCCGTGTTATGTGGTTGTGATCTTGCACCGGTAAAACCTTTGCCTTTGTGGAATTGAAAGAAGTTGGAAAGGGTTTAAAAGTTGGCGGAGAGTTAGGGAAGCGTTGTAAGCAATTAAGTAGTTGGGTAATATTGCTGAAATTCAGTTGTACGAACGATGAAGAGTTCAAAATTTATTAAGAGTGATGAATCCTCTCAAGAGATATGTTCAATGTATATTTGAGCAACTTCGCTATTCCAAAGAATTTTTATGAGTCGAAGATTATAGTTCCAGAAGTTACTTCTACATTTTGGCAATTGTCATATATTCATCAACTGTAAAATATCGTACTTGATTGAACGATAAAATGATAAAATTCACGGAAAGTAAATGCTAAAGAGCATTGGCGTAATATGACAACCATGAGAGCTCGATTGACATTTGTCACTTGTATAAAGTCATTTTTCAACTGTCAAAATTCAAAAGTCAAATTTCGTCGATTTTGACGAAATTCTAAGAATAGAGGTGCATTTGTGGAAGAAAGAGTGATGTGTGAAGAAAAAGTGAAGAAAAGTACAACGGAGAGATTTCTAAACTTTTCGTATAAGTTATTTTTTCACAAATTTGAGAAAGAAAATCGTTAAAATGCTTTAACTACATACGACCCATCTTTCTCGTCGTATAAACCTGACACAGGCATTACCAGTTAAGAAAAGCAGCTTTATATTGGAGAAATATATCAGGGAAATAAAAATAAGCAGTAAATGTATGTGAATACTTTACACGATCTTGCAGCTAGACTCAAAATATCCTAATACAGAGGAAGAGAAACAATACGAAAACATTGGGAGAAAGTGGTTGTTATGCGCATACCCCAATCGAAGTCGAGCCACTTTTCTTAATTGTGATCTGAGCGAAGATCGCTCATCTAGACATTAGCCACTAATCGTGTTTTTCATTCTTAACTACGTGTGATCCTGTAATTAGTTCAAAACGTGATTTTAATGCACGTTGCCCTATAAGACACGATCAATCGTGAGGTACTTACTAGATTTTAATTTTATTATTTCTCATTTTCAAAACACATTCAATGTCTTAAATTGTGGTTCACCATACCGCAAGGTAACAGAATAATAATTCTATATTAAATAAAATGGGAAGTGTTTCAGGGCGCTAAGCTTAAGTTCATGTTGTTCGATTTCTGTTCCTATCTCCCATTTTCATTATGAACATATTCAAAATTTACTCAAAAAAAGGTAAAAAATGAAATGCTTTTCCTGAAATTTTAACTACCATAGTGAAAGTATGATCATAACATTTTTGTCAAGTAGAACACTTTCACCGAGGAAAAAATTTGTTGTGAAACTCCCATTCACTGTTGTCTCAATGTCTCGCAAATGAAAAATAATCAAATAAGAGGAATCATATTTGCGTGGAAACCGATGTGTGGGGTCGCAGCTCGCGTGTGTGAACTCAAAAATGTCACCTGACATTGTAACCGACGTGCGGGCGCACTCATTCAGCGATGCGTGTCCGCAGCACGCATTATCTCATCACAGTTGGTGGCGCGCGTCATAACTTGATAATCACATGATTGGCCCACGCACCTGCGGCGGAGGTGCGGCGTTGCCGAGCGAGCGACAGTAAAATGACACAGTCTCTCCGTTGGACGTGATGCGATCGCATATTGGCGACTGGGTGGTGGTCATATGTCCACGACGATGATGGAGGGAGCTTCATGGACTGTCGCGTGTTTGCGGACGTGACTCGAAAGTGCACGCGCTGCGTTAACCCATGTTATTGCTAATGCGTTATCAAAAGGTGGTGCATGAGGGTGATCTGTCATGTTTAGGTGCAGGAATTATTACATGAAACTATGTTAGTAGTTCATTGGCTATGCAGTGGAATTCTAACACATTTTGAGTGTTTGTTTGATTTTGTGTCATTTCTCATTTAGAGCTATTTGCACGATACACCAAACATTTTTTGTTTCTAAATATGTTAATACACATATAATTTAGAACGCAGCTGTCTGATCCTAAAAAAAACACATCGTGGTAAATAAGAACTCGCGTATCTCTTTTATTTCGTATTCCACTCAAATAACTAACGTGAGAAATGCATAAATGAATATTAATTGTCTATCAATTCGTAAATCGTGCGAAGAGTAGAGTTATATGAGACCAATATTATTGCAGTATCTTGAAATAAAAAAGTGCAACAGTTATACTACAAGTAACCTTGTAAAAGTTGAATGATCAAGTTAAAGACAAGGTGATACATTCACACATTTTACGTAAATCATGGATCGATACTAAATGAAGGGCTCCAATGACCCAGATGATGGCGATCCCTGAATCTCAAATTAAAATAATAATAATGATAACAGTAGTAAATGAGAAAAAATGTATTTTAAAACGGATTACACCTATTGTTAAATTCTCCAAGTCATTATTTCAAGTCAACAATGAATTCTTTTAAAATATCCCATAATTGAGTAACTACATAAGAAACTTCTAGACCATCATCAAATATTTGGTTTCAACTTTTGCAACTGGCTGTTTCGTTTTTCGTATTTACTATATTTTGTTACCAACATTTCTTCTCGTGTAGTATAAGGCGATAATCAACAATGCCGTTTTATATTTTTAATTGTGCCTTTATTTCCTAATATCTCGTCGTTTGTAGCAAGGTCTTGCTTGTCAAACTTCTTTCATACTAAAAAATGTGTATTCTTCTTTGTAGTTACCACAAATTTGATTTGACAATCACCGAAATACCTTATAATTTACTAGTAACTTGATGGAATTCACAAATAATTAATTACTGATAACCATACAATTGGCTCTTGAAATTGATGAATTACTGAGAGAACGAAATAAGTAATGAATGAAAATCATATGTAGCATTGAAATTTACAGTAAACTAACTGAATACATAGTGACATATCATCCAATATAACATAAATTAACCCCCCAGGGGGCTTACATCTAGTAAGTACGTGTTTGGCGAACACGGGGCCCCGAGCTGAGTCTGGCATTACTTCCACTTACTTGTGCCATGCTCCTTCCTTTCTCTTTTCTGACCTCCCTTGGTCACCTCTTGTTCTTTTCGATCCCGACGC
>NNCF01126328.1:354029-380425 GCA_002313205.1 Laupala kohalensis
AAGAACACTCCAGCTCCGATGTTGAGGGTATACTTTCAGCTAATCCTCGACAAACACCGGGACCGTATCCCTGTGTTTACCGACGGGTCAAAGCAGGCTGATGGTGTCGGCTGCTCCGTGGTATTTCCCCGTGAGACCAGTGGCTACCGTCTAGGCGACTTGTGCAGTGTTTACACTGCTGAGTGCTACGCCATATTGCGAGCATTGCGAACTACAAAGTGCTCCCGCGGATCACATTTCCTGATTTTTTCTGATTCTCTGAGTGCCCTCCAAGCAATCCAGAACATGTATGCAGCTGATAAGCTGATCCAGAACATCCAGGATGTACTTTTCACACTGCAAAGTGACGGAAAGAACATAATGTTTTGCTGGGTTCCTGGACACGTGGGTATCAGTGGAAATGAGAAAGCAGACGTTTCCGCAAAGGCGGCATGCCTCAGGAATCGCGTGGATTTCTCCACGATTCCAAAACGAGACCTACTAAATTTCGTCAAGATAAGGAATCTGAGTGAATGGAGCAATGAGTGGTTAGCTGTTGAAAGGAATTAGCTCCGACTTATCAAATCTTCTGTTAAGTCATGGAGCAGTTCTTGTAGGTCAGCCCGGTGCGACGAGGTCTTGCTGACCCGCTTGCGTATAGGACATTGTCCTCTCACTCATAGGTATCTCTTACTACTTGATGATGAACCCATTTGTGAGGAGTGTAGCTGTTCTCTGACAGTGCGTCACCTACTAACTGATTGCAGAAGATACTCAAGTATACGGAGACAAATTGGTCTGGCTGCAGATTTACCAACNGAAGATACTCGAGTATACGGAGACAAATTGGTCTGGTTGCAGATTTACCAACAATTCTCGGAAATGAAACGGTTAATGCTAATAAACTATTGAATTTTATGAGTAGATCGGGGCTCCTCCCACAAGTTCTCGGGAGGGTTTAAAATTTGCATTCCCTTTTTCATCTTTATTATTTTTGTTTTCATCGTTCTTTTCTGTAATTTGGAAATATAATATTTAAAAATTACTTCTTTTTTTTGCGAAATAATGTATTGTTATTCTGTATTCTTTTCTTTTCTTTCATCTTTGTATTTAGATATTAGTTGATTTCAGGAGGGTTTTTAGTGGGTATGTTCGAGATATTCGGCGAGTCCCACACACGGGGAAGAGTCATTACGGCTCTTTTCTATGGTGCGAAACTGCATTTTTCCCTACTTGCATGGGCTCTAATGACCTCGATGTTGGCGAGCCCTAAAGCCCCACCAAAAAAAACCCATTACAAATCACAAGAAATTGTTCATTTTCTTCTCCACTTTGTTGATGAGGAAGTTGCGAGCTCACACGCATGTTCAGTATTCAGCGGAGCTACATACAAAGGTCAGATTTGATCTCCGAAGAGTTGCTACATTACTTCCCCAATTAGTACAGGTCAGCTTTGTCATGAGACTGTTCCTTGTTTTTAATTTCTGTGACAGTTTGAAGATAAGAGTCTAGTATAATGCTACTCTCAGTATCGTAGCGTTAAATTCATTTTCGATGAGTTTATTCGAAACTGTTGTACTAGCACTACTCACAACATGAAATTTTGCCAAGAAATATTTTTTATCAATATTTGTAAAAATATTTTTCTAACAATCGTAAGTTGTGTCATAAAAATAAATATAAGATATAAATAAGATATTAATAATAAATGATAAATATTAATATAATAATAAATATTAATAAAGTATATAATCGACAAAACACTGATATGAAATATTATTTAGTAGAACTATTAAAATGTATCAGATTAAGAGCAAAATTTGGTCTCCACAAACCAATAATTCTATCTCACATGTTAACATTTTCTTACTATAACAAAGTCAAACTATCCCACAACAGGCCACGAAGGTGCCCAAGGGGGTCGCAGAGGGTAGAGCTTCGCAATTACTTGACCTAGGCACTAGGAGGAGGAGATGTGGTCAGCATCTCGCTCCGACCGGTTTGACCCCAGGATAGCCCTTGGTACTCATTTTACAGTTAGCTGATTAGGAGTCAGTCTGGATGTTGAGGTGTGATGAAAAATCCCCACCTCACCAGGGTTTGAACCCCAGCCATCCAGCCAGCAGTTCAGCGCTCTACCCACTGAGCCACGCTTACTATAACAGTATGTCTAAAATACGCCCTGGGTGAATTATATTAGTTTTTTTCAATCATAAAAAGTGAATATATTCCTCTTTATGGAGTACATTTATTGCATAATAAAGCTTAATAATGTTGTTTTTTTTTATTTTATACTTACATAATTCTTTATGGAGCTATAATATTTCCTTTTATAACCCTTTACTTCTAAAACATCCTGCAGAAGAAGTGTGCATCATTTTTCTAGAGCAAAATACTTTTTATATAGTCTTAATTAGAAGTTATCTGAACTGGTGTCTTGTTTTCCTCAAAGGACACTTAAGTCACGCACAGGGAACTTTCTGAGAAACGTGAGACTTTTAATGTGCAAAACAACAGAGAAAAGCAGAAAAGGGTAGGTAGGGCTTTACATTCGTCGTTAAATGCGTCGTAAACGTTGCTTGCTGCCCTTCGCTCCGAACATCTTAATGTGTGGCTTGGGGGCAACTCCTTCCCCCTCATCTGTTTCCTGTCTTCGAGTTTCGCGTGGAATGTCCGGTGTGTCTCTTGCTCAGTTCCTTTTACGATTTATTCTATACGTGTTGAGCTATCCAACCTGGGTTTCGTAGAATGTTTTTATGACTACATTTCTAGTTTTGTGATGATATCTTCTATTTGAACGCTTTTTCTCCATTACCCACAAAAATATCAACATTTTATTTATTCTACTGCTTTCAACTATTAGAATAATCATCTTGTGACAATAGTGTATTGTCCTTTTTGGGAAAAATCTAAAAACTACAAAACGGATTTTTTAAACATTAATATTGAGAAAAGCATGCTAAATAGTATTGTTATTGGATATTTTTAAACAATTTCAAACATTTTAACATCTCAGTTCAACAGCAACCACAAGAAATATTACAGTAATATGGCTAAAATAATTTTTACATTAAATGAAAAGAAATCACTTACGAAAACCACAAAACAAAGTATATATCGGAAAAAAATTTCATATACATCAAACTTGAAAATAAAACTAATTTAAACGCTTTCGTCAAGTTCTATTTCAAAAGCCGTAGCACCTTCTAGCACCCAATGGGCATTTCGAATATATTAGAGATCTAATTTGGTACATTTATGGAATGTCTTTGATATCTTAGTTCAGGGCACTGCAAGATGAGGTGTGGGTGGGGGTTGACACTGTATTTCCACAAAGGGGACAAGGCTCTGGGTCCGTCTTCATCAAGTGGGTGTGACAGGTTGAAGTAACCAATCCGCAACCTAGTCAAAATAGATTGGTTTCTTCTTCCCAAGGTGAGTTCAGATAAGGAACCTTCTGTAGTTGATTTCCTTACAAAATGTAATTTCGTAGATTTTGATTTCCATTCTAAATCCAATTGTTTTAAAATTATTGACATGAATAGTTTCATAGAAATTTATTAGATTGCCTAGTGAGCCTCACCGCCAGGTAACAGATTAATTATGTTAAGTTGAATGAGGATGGAAGACGGGCCCATGAGGTGAACGGGATGGCGTAGTCGGTAAGCGCATGAGCGCGTTGAGCACAAAGTCCCGGGTTCGAACCCCGGTTCCGTCTCCCATTTTCATTCAACGTAACATAATTAAAATGAATAGTTTTTTAGCATCATTTACAGTTCCATAAATACCATTTTCTATTTCAATGATCGAAGTTGGAGCTTTTACCGCCTGTTTTCTTTGTTTTCTGATATTCCCTTGTGCATTCCTTGTGCAGGAATCCATGCTAAGTCGATTTTAATGCCTTCATTATAACAGATAAAAAGCTGTTCATGTATCTTTGCCCAATTGGGTCAATGGAATATCTGGTATCTCTAGCTTTCATGACATTGAATCAGTAAAGGTGACGAAGAGCGAGTTATCCTTGTTTTTTGATACGATTTCGATGTCTTTGTGAATTACCCAAGTTTCAAATGAAATTATAGAGAAGTAGTTCGGATGACGGAGAGAGTGAATTTTGAGAGGGTTTAAAGACTCGACCTTGCGAACATAAAGCCAGGTAAGTTTACTTTTTATGTTTCTGTCTCGAAAGAACTGGGTGGATCCAATTTTTAATCAGGAGTGTACGGTTATCTAATATTGTAATTAATAAAAATTTCACGGTCATTTCCAATTAATTTCTTTGGAAGCTTTTTAGAACAGTTTCTTTCACGTAGATAATCAAAAGATATACTTGTTAAACTAAAAATAGTTTCAAAGTTTTTTTGTAAATAGTTTTAGTGTTAACGGTTACAAATATCTGTTGCATTACAATAATCGACAACAATCACGCTAGTGAAAAGTGTTCCGTATTAAAATTGAATGAATTGTTGAAGAATTGTTGTGAAAAATATTAAAGCATTTTATTTTTTTGAATTAATTTTAATAAATAAATAAGTCATGTTTTACAACATTTTTGACGATTATCACGTACTTTAAGTTCGTAAATTAAAATTATATTAGTGTAATAGTAGAATATATCTTATTATTATTAGGCTCTACAACATCTTCCACGATGTTTTGGCCTGCTCCACTACAGTTTTCCATTTCTTTCTGTCCTGTGCTATACTAGTTCAATTCTTGACTCCCAGGTCTCTGATGTCTTTTAGTACGTCGTCCTTCCACCTGATTTTCGGTCTTCCCTTTTTCTTTGCGGCTGCCGGGCACCAGTTGTAATTTGCTAAGCTTCAATAACGTTCTTATATTCCATGTACCAATTATCATTTTCCGTTTCCTTTGCCTTTGTCTTCTTAGTTTGTTAACCATGTTCCGAGGTCTCTTTGTGGTGCGTTTAGCAGTGTTCTGATTTTAATGGATGATGGGGAGCTGGCCAACCCTCCTCTTTTCTCCGGGCTTGGGACCGGCAACGGCGGCTGCTGAGGTACTCAATCCCCCCAGTGCCCACCGCAGCAGAGTTAGTAGAATATATAACTAGTGTAAATAGTAGAATCAACTCTTTAATACGTTTTTAAAAATTGGTTTAATTTAATATCTAAAATTATAAAATTAAAAAAAATTAATTTATATAGCATTTCTAAGTGATTCATTCAATTTACAAGTACCTTCCATTCGTTTAAAACTTATTTTAATTTTTATCTTGCGGACATAAATGAATTTGTAACGCCAACAGCCAGGTGAAAATTACGACGGACCGGGACTGGAACCCGGAACCTCTTACTCTGGCCACATTTGAAGACACTCCATTTTCCGTTCGAAGTGTATCTTCATACAGAGCTTCCATAACACATGACCGAACGTGGATCGCCTTCATACGTGATCACCAGATCCTGGTTTGTAATGCTGAATTTCATGTACCCTATTCTTGTCAATCTATAGAAGAGTCGTTTAACCTTTGTAGTCATATTAAATTGTATATAATATATGCTGCATATGTTTTGAATGTTTGTCTAATTCTTGAAGATGTAACTACTGTTTAAGATTTATACCTTGTATTTATAGTTCATGTTCAACAACAGGGTGCTATTCTGAACTTGGTGTTTTATTTCGGCACTAAGGTCATGGTAGTGTGTACTTCTGTCCTGCAACAGTCCCGTTCCTTCCACTCTTTTTAGATTAATAAACTTCAGCAAAAGGTCTTCCTCCAAGTTCACAGATAGTTTTACTTTGGAGACTTGTGCACTGAGAATCTTAGGTTACTTGAACTAAAATACTAATGATTAAATGCAGTGCCGCGTGAGTAATATAACATTTTCAGAAAGATGACATCAATATTTTTCACTTTAATAGTTTCTCTCTTTTCGAGGAAATTTATTCAAACAAACTACGTAACAAACATTAGCTTCTGAATTTATGGAAATCACGTAATTCAGGAATTCTTCGTATTCTTTTGTTCCTGTACAATAATCAAGTAAAATATTGTGTATGTTTGGAGCAAGTTCAGTTCACACCCGGGGTCGTTCATCACCTTGCAAACGTCTCTTGTGAAACTCTGACCACCCCTCTCTTGCCTTCGTCCACAGCAGCGGCGTATCTCCACAAAACTTAAGTCTCCAAGAGCTGCAGATCCGCAGCTGGTGACAGGGCTCTTGGGCGCTGGTGACATCCAAAGGCTGAGAGGGCGAAGGGGAAAGAGAAGGACTACGCGAGGAAGAGAAGACTGAGGAAAGGTAGAAGAGAATCCACTTGCCCTAAAACACAAATATTTGACAATGAAATCCAATCCCCTATTCACACATTAACTGCTTCTTCGGAAACATTCTTCCGCATGTTCTTAACTACTTGTTACTTTTTTAATATTTGGCTAACATTACAAAGTACTTCCACCTTTCTTTGGTAACGGTAACTTAACTGTTAGTTTTACAGATATATTCTCAAAAATTATAAATTTCATGTCTTTTCTGACTTTCTACTTCTGAGAAAATATAATTGTCATCAATAAAAGGTCAAATTATATGCACATCATATTAAATTAAGAAACTTATGTAACTATGTAGAACGCACAAAAAATAATAAATATGAATCTTTATCCTAAGTTGTTGTAAACATTGATGATGTTTGATGAAGATAAACCGATTGATGAAGGTGTGATGCTCCTGTATCCTAGATAAGAATATTTATGGAAATATTTTTTTACCTTACCATTATCTATTCCAATAGCTATGAGTTTTTCGTAAATGCAGCGATTTCGAGACTCAAGAGGAGAACGCTGGTGAACAAATATGTCGCTTCGCCTGACTCTGCGACTTCTCGGAAACCGGAAGGTTTACAATACCAGTAAGGTTTGCAAGAAATAGAGCGTGTTCGCCTGTTCGGATTATACAAGTTTAGGTGAGAACGGAAACTTCAAATATCTCCTGAACGGATAAATATATCGAAAGACAGATGTGACTAAACTAAGTCGAGAAAAAGGGATCATCATTGTCGTATTTAGATGATTTGTCTCTTCTTTAGCTACAGATATATAAACTCTTATTGTTTTTCAATATTATTTTTGAAGCTCAAGAAAACACTAACACAAACATATAATATTTATTGAATATGACAGATGTTGCACAGCAGGTTTTTTTAAAATTAGAGCTTAAGGACTCGCCAACTTCGAGGACATTAGAGCCCCACTGCAAGTATTTATATATTTCCGTATATAATTTTTATCTGCTTATATATTGACACAATAAAAATATTATTAAAACTATGCATTTGCTGACTTAATGCCCAAGAAAACGGAAACAATATAATATTTCTTAAATTTGGAAGATCAATAACACAATAATTGCGTTTTACCGGTATTACCGACCAATACGTAAACAGTTCTAATTATATATTCAATGGAATTGAAGACTTTTCTCAACAAAAGAACTCACCTTGGCGCCCTTCCCATTCATTATAAACGGAACTACAGTTATTTATACATAGAGATAATTTGGAAAATGTATTAACCTCGTTAATATCTCACCTTTCATGGACCATCTGTTAAAATAGAGAATTTATATTTCTTTTTACTTTTTTCACTTTGAAATTATCAAATCCAGTCTTGTTTTACATTAGTTTACAATTTCATGAGATTAGGGAATAATATCTTAAGTTAAATAATTTATTTCCAAAAAAAAATTTCTTATGGTTTTCTCCTTAGTTTTTGAACACATAAACGAGTACGTCTTCTTGCACTATCATATTACCCATTTTCTTATTTATATTTTCTATTTTAATTGAATTTAACCAATTAATATTCTGCAAGTTAATAAGGACGATAGACTAAATTTATTTAAAAAACGAAAATGCATCTCATAAAACATTCTTTCAGTCTTGTCTTCCAAAATAAGTATTATAAGTTTGAAAATTATTTCTGACGTTACCATCTTGTAAGCCCTATGTTGTGGAAAGGTTGAGAGGTGCAGTCTTGCTGAGAAATATGGTCAGGGAGAGTGGAAGGAAACAATGTTTGAGTAAGAAGGGAGGAATTTTATATATATATNGCAAATGTTTTGAGAAAAAATGTATTGTAGTGAGTGTGCGCGTGTACTCCCTATACAAGCAAATAAAATATCTCAGACTTGCTCTTATCCATCGGTCACATACATCATCGATCACATACACTTGATCTAAAGATGTGATTCATTGTATCAAATTATTTGAATTATATTACGTGAAATCAACGTAACCACTATACTCGTGCAATTTCTTTGTTGTCCATGAAAGTTAAAATGTTTTACTCATTCTTTTTTTACTAGATTGAGCCTGGATCGTTTATATTTTCACGTAACGTTATAGTGTGTCGGAAGAGCGACGGTGGTTTTCCACGTTAGAGGGGGGGAGAACGTGTGTCGTCCGACTTTAAGGGGAGCTGGCTAGAGAGGGAATGGAAGATGCCCTGATCTTAAAGAACTAGAGAAAAGGAGAAAAAGGAGTAAATACAGCCTCATTCCCAGTAAAGACAGGCATAGCTATATTTACCCAACTCACCCAGAGTTGAAGGAGCAGCGGCGTTGAGCGTCCTGCGACGAGACATTACTCCTGGCGAGTCTTGTGCAGTTGTGACTTGGGTGACAGGCCGGAAAGAGAACGAGAGTAAAAGAATTCGGCAGAGACCGTAAAGTGTAGTCTGACTGAGAATTCGGCAGGGACTGTTGGGTCAATTCTGACCGAGGAAAGGTTGTAGAGAATTCGGTAGAGACCGTGGAGTCAATTCTGACCGAGGAAAAGGTTGTAGGAGTTTCAGTAGAGAACGTTGAGTCAATTCTAAACCAACAGGACGGAATGGAGTCACATATCAAGAGTCAAGAAGCACGAGGCAAGAGACAAGAGACAAGAGACAAGAGAACGAACACTGGTGTCTTGCGTATTTATATTGTGCGCCCTCGCACCGTCAGTAGTTCTGTCTCGCCCAGGTAAGCTCTTCTGATGCGCGGGACATTTGAGCCCGCTTCACGACAAGTGTGAGAAACCTGACTTTGTCTTCCACTATCTATAACTTACTTCTCTTTACTTGCATTAAAGAAAAAAATTATTAATTATAACATACAACCTTTAGAAGGACTAAACACTAAGAAACAGACGTAAATAGTATAACTATTGTTAAAAAGAGAGAAAAGCTCCTATCCTACTCGAGCATTCTCTTGGTGGTTGACATATTCTTCACTCAAGTTGGTTACTTCAGTATTAGCACGTACCCCAACAATAAACGAGACATATAATTGTATCATTAAAACATTTATTTCACAACAACTCAGCTTCTTATATAAAAATATTTTTATTTCACAAGTTTTACGGTTAAACCTTAGAAATTTTCGCGATTCCACGCAGTCTTGCACATGGATATCGAAGGGAAGAAATTATTAGGTTCATTAACGTGTTTCTTTCGAAACTGATTTACCAAAATTGATTCACTTCAGAAAGTAAATTTATTTTTACATTATTTTCTAACCCAGTTTGTTTCTTAAAAAGCCCTTAACACTGAATCTAACTTAATACATAAAAAAAATATTAAAAAAAAAGATTTTATCCTTTACTTAGCTACCATCACATCCTTAAATGTCAATGTCTTGCCGCTGCTGGTTCAGGTATTTTCCGTCTGAGCACACAACAAGCTGACTCTTCATAACTCAGAGAGGCTGGAAATTTAGTACGGTTACGGACAAGCATCTCGTCTGTGCGTCCTTGGCCTCTGTCCCTAACCACTATCTACAGCTTTACAAAACCGTCAACCTAAGTCCATCATTGTCCGCCACCACCCAGTGCAAACTATTTCAAGAAAGTTAAAAATTGCCTCCACACCAATAATTTTCTATATTACCAATTTTTCCGCACTTAATGCACCCTTATTCCATTTGTAAGAGGAAACATGGTTTCTTCTCACGAATAGCAAAGTATAAGAAACTTTAGCGGTGAAAGTACAAATGCAATGCAAAACTGTGAAAGAAAAAAAACAGTCAGACAACAACAGTAAGTGCGTGTATTCTCATAATTATTTTATGGCAATAATAATTTGCTTTATTGATTTGCTCGTAATTAGTATCGGCACTGAAATAACTGCATAAAATATCTGTTGAATTATTCCTACTACATTAATTTCGAATAGAAAAAAATGCATTAAATCATGGTCAGTAGATCCAGAGTAATGCATTTAAAATAACCTTAGTATGAGAACAATAGAGGGGAGTCTTGAAAATCTATGAGAACCATACAAACGCAATAAATCATACATAATTCGCTGTAAGACCAGACTAACGTTCTTGCCATCCCAAGAATCCCACCAATTACAACGTTCTCTAACGGTTTGTGGGGAGAAATATATTCTGAGTGTATTCTCAAAACCAGCTAATTGGACAACAAAGAAGTACAATTAAAGTTTATCTTTCATTTAATGTGCAACTACAGAAATATGTTTACAAACAATATGACAAATATTTTTCAAACTCGGCAAAAATTTTAAAACTTGAAAATATTCCTCGGATTATATTGGGCACTAATAAAATACTGTTAGAAAAATTAAGATCATATTAATCACGTTACGTAATTGTTTTACATAATTCATCGTCTACTTCCACATGTATAATACGAAAAATAGGAAAATAAAATATAATTTTTAAAAGACTTCATAATGGACATTGCAAAAAAAAAAAACCAAAGTGAAATTTCTTGAACATTTACCTTGTCGTATTTCCAGAATGATAATAATAATTATTTCTAATTAGGAATAATTATATTCCATACGTTTCATATTATTTTCTTATACATCAATGCAAATTGGTTATACATATAAATTTATTAGTGTTAGTTATAGTAAAATCTCATTTACAAAGTTTAAGAAATATACCCGTAGATTCTGATGAATTTATTTGACACTTGAAACTTTCATATATCTGCGTTTATTCCAAACTTTCAAGCGAAATTTAGTTTTCGTGAATGTAATACTAATTACATTTTTGGAATACAAAATTTAATTTAAAGTCAATCTGCTTTTGATACAATTCTGAATACGTATTTTGATATTCATAATAAAGTGCCCTTCATATTGAAGCTATAGAATTTCTCGGGCACACACATCGACAAAAATGATACATTACTTTAAATACAAAATATGAATGAAATAGTCTCATCCGTTTAGTCAAGATCACTGAGAACAATTGACAGACGGTAGATATATTTCAAGCTTTACTTTTTTGTTTTCAGAGATTCTTATTCCTGTGCTTTCATAAAATCTCACGAGTGCAACTTTGCACTTGTATTTACTTCGTACATATTTTCTCCGTAAGATATAGTGTACTTCACCATCAACATTTTTTGCAATTTTTATTTAAGTATTTATAATTGTTTGAAATGGCGATATTTCCATGTACTAGAACTACATAAAAAAATTCTGTAAATGCTTTTCTATATTCGATGTAACATCTACACAAATTAGGATCATAAAGAATAAGAAAATATTTTTAAATTTTTTTTTTGCAAGAGACTTTTCTATGATGATTTTGATAATTTACTAATACCACTGCTTATGCATGCCCAAGTCAATGATCAAAACAATTAACATGGAGCAAATGAGTGAGCCCTTATTGTAAGTAAAAAAATATGATTAAAAATGATTTAACTTTTTTAAATTATAGATTAGATCGTTAATAAAGGAAACATTATTATTATACTTTAAATACTCTTTCGGTTAAGAATTTTTTGAATAATGTCTTTTTCTGTGCATGCTATTTTTCTCTTTATTACATTACCTCTCTACAATTTTTCTTCCCGTGTTTTCTTACTACATCCCAGGTGACTGCTGACTGATGCAGAGGCATTAATTCGAACTTCTTTTACCACAACTTGTTACAGACAATCCTTTTGATACTTAACCACTATCCTTTTCTTTCGTTTGATCAGCTTCAATTAATCGTCTTAAGAGTATCGAAGGAAAATGTTCTTTTGTAAAACGGGGAACTGTGTAGATATTTGAAATATTTTCCTTGCACTTTTTAAACTCCTCTGACCATTCCTCATTACCCTGTCTACTGTTATGAAATTCCTTTTCACGGTTTGTGGCTTATGTATTCAGACCACAGAAAGGAAAGTAACAATATAGAAACTATTCTTTCTTTTCAGAAGTAATATAAAGTCCTAGGAAGCTGGAAAATAAATATGCAGTCATTCTAACATGAGAGCATAAATCACTGAGCCCTATGAAAAGTGAAATTAGTAATTGACATTTACAATCTTTATTCAATGATTCATTTATAAGGTAAATAAGTGTTATAAACTTAATAATAGGTGAGGACTTCACCGATGGTCGTATAGATGTAATTAGCGCCCCCCTGGAGGCAGTTTACTAATGTACGACAATTCTAACTTCGTCTTCATCTACTATATCCGTGAGTAACTGGTGGTGGTGGGGGGGGGGGCAGTTTGTGAAGTAAACACAATTCCAATTCAATTAAAATTTTACAATATTACAAAAAGAGTTATTGTTTGGTATCATTTTTCTCAGAATTTTGAACAGGATCAAAATTAAACTAATTTTTTGTCATTCACTTGTACGGTAAAAAGTAATTTGCAATAAGAGCTATCCAGTAGGTGAATCCATCCAACCGCTAAGCGAAATAATGTGTGTGTGAACGGAGATATGTCAGTGAGCATCTCTGGGTCAAGATGTGTCGTAACGAAGTGGTGACAGCATGAGGGAGGAAGCCAATCAAATTCCGAAATTTTACAATGTTTAGTATTGCCTGGGATTTTTCGGGATTTTGTTCCAGTCCACGATTTTCTGCCCACTAAGATACTAATTTCAATTTATTATTAAAATTAAACTTCGCTGTGGTTGCATTTTCTAGAATAAAGTGGATGTATAATAGTATGCCGTATGCTAAGAAAAGTGATTTAGAGAGGTATACTTAGAGGTTGGTCCGGATTCGTGTATAACTGCTTTCCGAGAATTGTCACAAAACACCACCACTGTTATATTCTTATTGAAGTTATCTATTATTCACATCAAAACAGTCAAAATAATCAAATTTTGAATAATGTATTATTGAAAATATTCTTAAGTTAAATGAGATACTGAATCTATTAATGTTATTAATGCATTTCTTGTGAGGGGCGTTTCGCGATTTTTGAAAACACGTTTATGTCATATAATATTAATTATGTGCACAAATCCGTTTTTGCTAATAGCTTTCTGTTCATAAGAATTAGGAAACATGAGTATTGTATATGACCGTAGATACTTTTTATAATAGTTTTTTTTTTACTATTGATTTTAAAAAAATCATCATAAGTATAAATCATTTTGAATAAATATCTGCAAATTGTAATTTTCATCAGATGCCGATGGATTTCGTTTAAGAGTACGACTTATTAACTTCGAAATTCCCATGCCTCATCTGCAAGCATGTCACACGCCACTGCAGAGGTGATTTCTATGCTGTTTTCATGTGGCGGACCGTGTCTGACAAGAGGTTTTGCTTTATACCTGCATCTAATCCATAATGCGATGTTATGGTTTCAACGCTTCCCGTGTCGCGCTACGGGTACAACAATTTGTCACCCAGGTAAAATCCCGTCTACGCTCTACCTCTACTCTCTCGCATTGAGTCAGCTTTGTCGTCCAACACGCTGTTAGTGTAGGATTTCAAGTGTCTATAGCTGCTGCTGGATTTTAGTCTCAGCAGTCACCCAGTTCTGTCCGTGGCTTCTGCGTCAAAATGCAATCACTTCTTTATAGTCTTATGGGGTTTCTTTCCCGAAAAGTATAACAAAAGAAGTAAACATTTACTATACAGAGAATTAAAACTTTCCAGACAATTATACACTTCTTGACTTTTCAAATAGAAGTGAAGAAGTACAAAATAACAATAATTACCTATTAATACCTTCAATAGGTTTAAAATCACATCTCCTTAACAACCGATATTTAGCTCTTATTTCATTTGCTCTATTGTCCTTTTAACATTCGAAAATACGTGCTTCCAGTATTCAGTTCATAAACATTCTAATAAAATAGCACCCCTCAAGTTTCGTAACGATTTACTATTAAAATATTTGTAACTTCCGAAGTTTATACTTAAATTGTACGTACATTTGCAAGTTTTGGATAATAAATTTTTAATTTGACTGGTATTTAATGTTTATTATCAATTAGTGCATTAAGTGCAATAATATAACTTACTTTGGAGAGCAATACTCGTAGATTTTCCTTTTTGTAATTATTTGATAAGCTGTACTCCATCAGGAAAAATTTACTTATTTATTGTCTTACCACTTTATTGCGTCGGAATATGGGTCATGAGACCTGCTCCGACACCAGCTAATATCCACCGCCGACTCCGACTCCTACATCAGCTGACAGCAGAAATGATAAATCCACCTCTGCCACAGAACCCTCGATCGGAATTGGTGGGATGGTCCATTCCTTGCTGCCGGAGAGTAAATTAGTTTGTCCTCCGCGCGCTCAATCACATTTTTAACTGCTTTTATTACACTTTTTTATAATATTAAATTACATTACATTATTTCCTGTCGCTCCTCTTCGAGAATAGGGCTTTTGTGAAACGCTTCCATCGGGTCCTGTTGTTTACTTCATTCCATGTCTTTTCCATTCCCGGGCATTTGTCCTCGATCACCCTCTTCCAGATCTTCTGCGGACTACCACGTTGTCGAGATCCTTGTGGGTTCCAGTCAAGTGCCGTCTTCTTAATGGCTCCAGTAAGCTTCTATAGGGTATGTCCTAACCAACACCACTTTCTCTTCTTTATCTGTATTTCAATTGGCAATTCGTTAACACCCAGATCTTCATTTGATATGACATCCGGCCAAATTCGATTGATAATACGTCGTAAGTAACGATTCTTGAAAACTTCCTGTTGTTTATTAGCTGCTTATGCCAAACAATAAATTTAAATTTTTTAAAGGCCTTCTATCTTATTTTGGCTGAACGTACGAGCAACACCTTACTATCCTGTTCAACAGAACGTGAATGTAAAGGTTGAGGGAGACGTGAGTCTTGTGATGAAAATCATAATTGAATTTCTCAGGGTATGAATAAAGAAACAGTTTCAGGGAACAAAATCAAATCGGTCAGAAAGTGCGAGGTATAATTTTCGTTGGAATGTTATAGGATATTCGGAAACAATATTAGTTAATTCCTATTTTGCCCATAGCTTGTAGAATGCATCTAATTTTAAATTATCCGAAAACTATTTCATGAGAGGTGTTGCGACTTGGTTGCAAAAACAACATAGGTCAAGTGAATAGTCTATGGACTCGACGCTCTTTTATGCAAATGAATGATATTTGTCGACAGTTAAGCTTCTGTGCATTATTTTTTGAAATCTCATAACCACGCCTTTGAGTCAAATCGATCAAGAAGGACGATCGATATTTCCAGTGATCGACCTGTGACGACACGTGCTGGCGCGCGGAACGCCACCTCTACGACCATGCTTCAGTCGAGCATTCTCCTTAACTCGCTCGAACACACTCGTCCTCTGACTCAAACAAAAGACGTTTCCTTGAATTGTCTTCAACCGGGAACCACATCTCTCGTTGGCTTCATTACAAACCCACGAGATGATTTCATATTCAACTCACCACGTGCTCATCTACGTGTATGGTTCTGACGACGAACTAACAACATCAACTAAACTTCAACCCAAATCATCAAAGTAACATCAACGCCATCTAGATTGTATAACAAGGCATTTGGAGATCTTAATATCACTTCATCGCAGCAACCCATCCAGATTTTCATCGAGCACTCAGTTTTGTATCTTGTTTTGTGGGGCTTCACGGCTCGTCGACATCGAGGTCATTAGAGTCCTAAAATTCTGTACAGGTAGGGAAAATGCAGTTACGCACTAGGGAGAGCCAACATCACTCTCCCCGCGTGTGGAACACGCCGACTGACTCAACCATACCCACTAAAAACCCTCCTGAATTACAATATATCAAAACATATATCATTACATCAAAGCATTACAACGAGGAAAATGAAAGATACCCTAGCCCTAATAGCGTCGGGATCGAAAAGAACAAGAGGTGACCATGGAAGGTCAGGAAAGAGAAAGGAAGGAGCCTTCCACAAGTAAGTGGAAGTAATGCCAGACTCAGCTCAGCGTGTTTGCCAAACACGTACTTACTAGATGTAAGTCCCCTGGGGGGAGTTTTGTATCATTTGAATTTCTTATTTTAATGGTTTATTTTGCTAGTTTCAATTTTGTGCTATTAAATTGTTTTGTAAGCACTGATATATTTCAACTCCCATCTTCTCCACCTACACATATTTGGTCATTCGAAACCTCTTATCTCAACACCCAAATATACCTCAATTTTCCCTTAAATTATTCACAAGTGGTATTCGAAACCTATAAATATTAAAATTTGTTGGATTAAACAATGATTCATATACAAAATGCAAAAATTAGGTCTTGTTAGCTGTCTTTATTGTGGGTACTTTACCGAAAAAAAGCTTTTTACACGATTTTTTATCGTAGATCGCTCCGTTCTCGCATTTTTGCATAGTAATTCAATAGTGTGATTTGAGAATATCAATTGTTTATTCCCATACTAATGCCGATTAATAATGAATATATTGATGAGAATAGACAGAGACGAAAATACGTTTGAAGAAAGTGGTTACGTGCCTCGTACCACTGGGTTACGAGTCCAGTCAACACAACTAATTGTGTAGTCTAGGTGGTGGTGTCCCAGAATACTCCCACTGCACAACTCAACTGCTGAAAGTAACTGTATATCCTTCAGTAAAAAATATAAAAATAATTATAAACGTATATTTCATATTTTCTAATGAATGAAAAGGGAAATACAATGAGTTAAAATTTTGAAATTCGATTTGAAACATGTTTCAATATTTGGTAGGCAAAGATATCTTACTCTCCTCCTTAAACGTCTTCCTTTTCAAATAGGGAAGAGACTGTGAAGAATGATTAAGAATACGATGAAGATCAAGAGTACAAATTTGTATGAAGAATTCCTATGTACTAGAGGCGATCTGATATTAGCAAGTTATGCTCTCAGGACGCAGAAGAGTTATTTTACACAGACGGTGATTCACAATAGGGGATATATACTCGCACGTTGTTCTATAGACATCTTTTGCGCAAGGAAGATAACCCAAGTGCAGGTTGATTACATGAAAATGTTTTGGTGATCGCCACAGCTAACTCGCAGTCTGTTCCATTCCCAACTAAAATGCTCTCTCATAAGCGAACGACAGAGTTCTACGACATCGAATGGCAATGGTTGACAGTCAAACATGCAACGTAACTTTAACCCATTGCAACATGACTTTGGTTATCTCAGTTTGGTGGATTTATAGCTTCTCCTATCGACAGTAAACAGTCAACGATGACATGTGTGCTGACTTAGTTTTTCGGCGCCAGGAACCCCTCGTCAACTGCTTTTGCTTCCTCTCACTTTCATCTATTATCATTTCTTGTAAAAATTGCCTTCGTTAACACTTCTTTCCCCACAATCAGTATTGCTGCTATCAGTCTATATACCGTTGTTGCAGTGGATTGCTCATGATGCAAGAATCCATGAATGAAGGTTTGAAGCTTACGCCAGTCAAGCACTTGAGATTCCAGATCAACTTACTCCCATTCATATGTGAAGAGGAGGAGATTACTTAGTAATTTCACGAGCAGTGTTCGTAACTCTTCAGGAACTTCCCCAGATAAGTCATTCACATATTGCGGTATATGTACACCACAAAAGGTTTTCGGATCAGAGAAGGATAATGTAGTTACTACACGTTTGGTAATAGTGCTTATTAGTACGTCCCCGATGTACTTTGTATTATATTTGTCCTTTGTATATTTTGTATTACAAACATATTGACATTCTATTAGTATTATAACTCGCAGCTAACTTTTTATCCTATCTATGAATTTGTGCTGAAAGTTTTGAATCCGCCTCTGCCTTAGGACCCTTGATCGGAATTGATGGAATGGTCCCATGCTTTCTTCCGGAGAGTAAATTAGTTTATTGTCTTCCACGTGGTCATACGCAGTTTGTACTGCTTTTTTGACAATAAATTTATTATTGTTATAAAGTAGGTGAAATCTAAAACCTTTTTATGTTTTCAAGATATAAGTGTTCAGTCAAAGAGATTATTAACTATATTAATAATTTAGCTACAAGTAGGAAACATTATCGCAAGATCTTACTTCCATCTTCAGCCGAATGCGACTCAAGATCTGATGTGTAAATGAAGAGGTGGGTGATGGGATTTGTAATGTTCTTACTGTTGGTGGACCAGTTTTAATAGTTTTGCCTCACTTTGAAATGTATGTTTTTCTTGCCAAAATAACATGCCACTACAGCTGTCCTTTTAGTTCGTTTCAATTTAATATTCCTAAAAAGTTTTCTTTTCTTTGGATACTAGATAATTTGTTAAAATACTTCATTCAATTTTATAAATCTTTGATCCTTTGCTTTGATGGTTTTCATCCATGAAATTAGCCTTAGTATAAACGTAAACATTGAAATTATTTTATAATATCAAATACATTTTATTTTTTTGTAAGGTTTGTGAAATAACACATAGTTCCACAATATTTTGATGGTTAATTATAATTAATTAAATAGCCTGTATATATGACGATTAAATGTTCATTAAATGTAAATGATTCAACAACTAATCGGGAAAGGTCTTTGATATCAAGAAAACTCAAACCACTCTTAGTATCATGATTTTCGAATGCAAGAATGTTATTTTCTTAATATGTTTTTTATTTAATACGCATTACGTTTTGTTTCATTTCAAAGTACCTTCCAGAAGCATTTTTCAGTTGCTAGTTTAGTTACTTCTCGTGTCGTGTATTTTAATTAAATGTCATTCAACTATTTCCGAATGAACGCCCGCAATTTAAGACACTGCTTATATTGCTTGACCACCCACTTTCATTTATGTGAATAGATTAATACAGTTAGAGCCCTGCAGTGTGTGTAGAGAAACTGAAGACCGGAATCAAGTGATACAGGCCCTGTTCTCTTGGAGGTGATTTTGCAACACACGCGCTCCAGTACCTCCACTAGGAGCAGCTCTTTGGCGAATGAGGATGGAAAAACACAAAAGCATCGGATGCGGAATTAGAGACGGGAGCTTCGACGAGAATGGTAGCAATAGATACTGAAGAGTAGAGTTGTGGATGGTGATTACGGTTTCAGTGTTACGCTGGAGAACGTTGAAGGAGGGAAAGAAGTGAGGTGATGGGAGTGAGTAGAAAAAAGGTTGCTTAACTGCCATACGCCGTATAAAATTATAACACAATAAAAGTGTATTTTATAAAAGAAAATTCAAAACAATATTATTTTTGAAAGGAAGAAAACTTTTCCATTAGTCCTCACAAAGTTGTCTAATGATGATTTCCATGAAATTCACAATACATTATACAAATGATTCCCCGGAAGTTCGAGCCGCTTTCAACTATCGTAATTGAGACGGATGCGTCATTTCTGTCTCNTCGTAATTGAGACGGATGCGTCATTTAGAATTTGACGCTGTTTGAAAAATGAAGGAAGCGATTGGGGACGCAACCGTCTAACGACGTCTCATTGCGGTGGTGGAATTGCTACCACAGATAGCATGGTTGAACCTCGATAGCGTCGCCATGGCTGTATCCACATTTCCTCCCTGCCCGCCCTCTTCCTTTCTCCTGCCCACGCCGTCCTATGCGCACTCGCATTAGCACTCGCCCTCTTCCCTGCCTTCTCTTCTTCACTAGGGATTTTGCGCTCGCTCTCGGTACACACAGTTCGACCAAAGCCCCACACGCCGGGGCTCTCCTCTCTGTGGCGACTAAGATTTAATTTGTACTTATCATGCGGTGCAGGGATTTGTTTATTAAAAAATTACATTCCGAGTGGTGGTAATGGGGGGTGGGGAAGTGGCTGAGAGAGGGAAGCGACTGTGGAGCTGCGGCCGGAGGCGGAGCCGGTCCTGGCATTCGCCGAGAGAGGAAAAAGGCGATTTGTGCAATTATTCATGGGAGTTGTGTAATGCAATTAAGCGGAGGGAGGATACTCACGGGCACCGTGACGGACCGAAACACAACGCCGAGTGAGGTGAGGATACAGGAAGAGGGAGACGGAGACATAAACTACGATCGGTGACATAGCAGTGAAGGAAGTGAGGATGATCCACGTCGGTTGACGGAAACGCAGCATGTGACAGTTAACAGGAAAGAGGGTCGCAACGATGGTAGCATGAGGTGAATTGGAAGGGCAGAGGTGTGGCTCGTGAGACCGGCTAATTTCTCCGGGCACTCAAGTAATTACTGCCTGAGTTATTTGTCGACGGCGGTTGGCTACGTTTGATCGCCGTTAGCCCCGCCACGTCCCCTGATTCTTACCCGCGGTCTCTTCTCCCGACCGCTGCCGTGGTCAGTCGCAAAGTTACGACTTCGCCTCTAGAACGCGCAGTGTTCTCGGCCATCCACGACTGGCTTGGAGTAGCTCCACCCACTCTCCACGGACAGCGACTGCCGAGGTCGACATGAAAGAAAGAACTTGAATTCCAGGGATGGATTCGTTGCAGTAGTACTTTAGTCTATTAGAACACGTGGAAAGGAAATCACCAACTTCTCCACCTACTAGTTTTATTGGAGTTTAATTGACATTGGTCAATGTCATTAATTATTTGACATTGGTTACTTATTTTTACTTAGTGGAGATAATAATAATCATCTTTATTTGGAGGCGAAGTTAAGGCAAATACCTTCTCTTACACTTCACTGCTTTGTGAATACATTTATGTGGTAAATAAATATGTAGGACATTATCAATGCGATAAAAATATAAACTAAGAAATAAAAAGGAAGAGAAATTAGAAAGGATATAAGAAATCATTCATCCAACCATTCATCCATCAACATTCTTACGGTGGTCTTTGTGTTAATGCAACTCCGAAAACAAAGAGGATCGCAGAGTATTGGAGAACTAGTATTTTGTGGAGATACTACATGAACATTTATGTTTTAGTTCAACATTTAGTTTATCTTCATAAACAAAATACCCAAAATACACATTTGAATTTCCGTACTGTTAATCTTGTGTTATTTGTTCGCGATATTGGCTTATTTTTCACATAAATTTCGGTAATAAGCTCCATATTCCTCCTAAGAAAATTTGAATATGATTATTTGAAAACAAATTTAATTCATATTGTCACTTTTACCTCTTCGCATTAAACACTATATATATATGTATTAAACACTATATACTCCATCATGGTTAGTGAATGTTTTAAATTTTTCCTCCAGGCGACTTTCCTACTTTCAACCCCCGTTGAAACATACCGACTCCTACCGTGTTCTCTCCTAACTCAGCGATGCGATTTGGCCGTAATTCCAGCTTAGCGCGACGTGATTAAGGCGAGTTTTTATTAGCTTATAGTTTGTATCGTACCTAACGGGTTCGTTACCCTGGTCGTAATGAATGCCCGCCTGATCCTGTTGGCGTCCGCACTCCCCTAACGAAACTTCTGCCGGAAACTCCTCCTCCAGAAAATACCTCTCCTCGCTTAGTCGTGTTGTTTACTATTTTACTCAAACAATTGTTCTGTCCCAACTTTGGAGCTCTGAACTATTTCGGAGCTACCAATAAAAATGAATTGAACGTGAAATAATTCCAGTCCACTATTAATGATAAAATAGTGTTTTGTGAGATATTGGTCATCCGGGTTTGTTTTTGACGTATTTTGATTTATATATATATATATATATATATATANATATATATATATATATATATATGTTATATTTCTTTCGCATTATTCACTTTTTCAATCCACAGAAATAATTATGAGGTTCATATGACATGACGTTGACATATTGGCTACGTGCTTGTTAATTATTCTTTCATACGGTTCATTGGCAAAATAATGATCATGTATTGTCTGCAATTCACTTTTGATAATAGTTGTCAAAGTTGATAATTAAGGCACGCACACTATCACCCTAATTCATTATTTTTAACTTCATGTTCAATGTTGATAAGAGGTGGAAAGATTCGTGGGAAAGAATTCGAAATATAAAAATCATTAATCGGAAAGTAAAGGAGATAAACTGCTCATATCCCTATATAATGTTGTGGATTTCTAAAATTTTAATTAGATACATGGGCAATATCTTTTAATACAATGTGAAATCTTGTCAATGTCACTTATGCATCTGTTTCCATAAGATGTTTAGAGACATGTATTAGTTGTATAATTTTTCCAAGCATTGATTTACGTTTGTATCCATCCAGATTGTTTCTGATTGCCACATGTATTCTGAAGGATTATCAGAAGAACGTATATCCACGGAGGTGGTGGATGGATTCTTCGGTGTGTAATAGTGATGCCAAGGGCCATTCAAATATCCTCTTTATTATTTCAACAAGGAGATTTTAGGAAGTAGAAAAGAGAAGATCGGAATAACTAATTTGATTCAGGAAGAAGATATATCTTCTCTATTTCTGCTTTTTGGAGTTCCTGATAAAGTTACTCTGAAATTAATTATAAAATTATCCAGAGTGATTGAGGAATTGAAGAACATTTATGTAATATAATATGAAATCTTAAGATTTATTTTGAATGTGACATCAACCAGGAGGACCCACACTGACTTCAATTGAAGCTCCATTTATTATTAACTCTTAGAATACGCCAAGAAATAGTAAAATATATCAATATTTTCAATGACAAAATCATAACATTATAGTATATACAGGATGCAAAATCTAGTTTTTCATAGTCAGTAAACATGAATTTCACACGTAGCATGATAAAAGCAATTTAAATCAATTTAATGAAAACTTTTTGGATTGATGTTGAAAATATTTCCGGAACCAATAAACTTTTAAACAATAAAATACAAAAATAAATAAAATTTACATTAAAACAACAAGATAATTCGCCAATGTTCAACATTCCGATGTGGAATCGTACCACCTTCAGGTGCAAGTCATTATGAAATTATATTAGACATCATCTGAGCTGGTGACCAACTTGAAATTTTACTGTAGTGTCAGCTTATTTTATGCCTATATTATGCACAAAATCTGAATTCGGCTGTTGGAAGAATAACGTAGTTTTGGTAGATGCACTTTTGTCAAAACTAATTTTGGAGATTTTGGAGCACAGAAATATTAATAACAATAGTGATTATCAACATGTTGAAGAAAGAACATTATTTATGAGATCTTAGAGACCCTTCCTCCTATTTCCAGCAAATTAAGTGTAAAAAGGAAAGAATTTAGTTACCTAGCTAAATTCTTGATTTTTGAAATTGACGAGTGAAAATTATGATATTTAAATTTATTTGATATTAAATAACCTGGAATAACATGCTTCAAATTGAAAAACTTTACTGTAACATTAAAAAAATGTGAATTAGTTTATTCTCCCCCGTGAACATACTTAGTTTCTAAGTGCCATATAAACCCACATAAGCTACGTATGCTAAATGTTGTGTGAACTTTGGAAACAACATGAAGAGATAATGTGCCATTTTGAAGTAAAACTCAAACAATTCGGGCTCTTCTCTTTTGTATCTAGTGTATATAGTGTTTCCTGTATAATGGGAGTAATGTTTTAATTTTAAAGGAAGTACATTCCCATTAATATTGTTTCGTAGTCATTGTTTAATTGAAGCGCATGATGTGGTGTAGATTTGGTTCATCTTAGTATTAATTAGTTTTTTGGATATCATCGTAGAGGTGGTGTCTATAATAATGCATTGACAAAACTAAATTTGGACTGTATACCTGTGCCAGGAATAGTATTGGTTATTTGGTAGCAGACTAAAATTATTTCAGCGCCATTCAAAACTTGATTCATCGTTTACTTCGTCCACTGGCCGAATTAGGGTTTTATGCGTAACATAGACGTGAAGATGAGACGAATAACTAGAGCCAATAAATTAAAATGGCTTTATTTGTTGCAATTAAACAATCCTTTGTGAATAAGTGGCAAAATATGGATAATGTACTGGGTGCCTAAAAAAATGACATCAACATTTGACCCCTGCTGTATGCATGTGAATGTTTATGTTCTGCTTAGTGGAATGTAAACAAATTGGAGTTTATGAGAATTATATTTTTTCGATAAAGATTCTCGGGATTCTAAGCACATTACATGGATTCGGATTTTCTTCATATTTATTTAAGACAAACAGCTTAGACAACACTTAATAAAGCAGTCGAACAAAGGGCGGATGCCAAAAACCATTTCTGATCAAAAGTTAAAAAGTTGTAGAGTTAAAAAAAGTTTATCATCGACTAATAGTAAAACCACAGTAAAAATACCAACAACAAATCAGTATTACGTCAATAGACATAGAGAGTTGAATTGGCATAAAAGAAGATTTGTTCTCATTGTATGTCATGAACTGCGCACTTCATATTGCACAATTCATTTTCTTTTGACAACTTAAAAGATTTCAAATCAAAATTTATATCTATGTTTCATAAGTTTTCATTATATTTAATCCTCAGAGCATTCTAAAATTACTTAGCAACATGGAAAAAGAATTTTCCCCTTCATCCTACTCCTGTAAACATTGTGGGCTGTAACAGTTATACTGGACAAATTCTCGCATCGATATCTATTTTGCCTATCTTAATCAATTTAATCTTTTAAAATTAATTCACGAATAAAATCAAATGTCATTCATTAATTCTGCATCATAATGTAAAATATCTTTCGGTGTTTCAGAGCACACACAGAAGAAAATCTTTCTAAAGTAGCATGAGGAAATATTTTATAATGGTCAAATAGTTATGTGATATGAGAGTTTCATTTTCCTATAAATTAGAAACATTTAGATTGTTCCATGATGTACTTGATCTCCCTTCCAATAGAGCATTGTTCTACTATCTACTATTTGATTTAAGTTCTGGGAAATCAAGTTAAAATAAATCTGAACTTTGTACAAAGATTAAAGAAAAGCTTTCAACACAATGAAACAAGCAACATATGTGATTTGAGGTAACACAAATTAATGTACAGTTACTGAGTTATTAGCTAGATTATGAAATAATAACATTAAGTGAACATCGAGCAGATGTTCAGCGAACTCATTTTCAAATGTCTTTCATCACTTTCTAGTGAATTTAATGAACAGGATTATTGTTGAACAACTTTTTTGTTGACACTAGATGCCTCTTTGTTATGTTAATGGTTGAATTCGAAATTGTTTTGACAATAGAAGGAAAAGAAAATTCAATAGAAGATATCAACATAGATTCAAAACCGATTCATTCATGCAAAAAAATGGAAAACCTGACGCGGAGTCGCTAGTACATAAAACAAATGAAAATTTTTTTTATTGCGTAATGGTGAGAAAGATTTCTCACACAATGATAAACATTTCGAAGGAAACATGAAAATGTTTTTTCATTGTTCTAAAGTAAGAAAAAAATAGCACTTAGTAGATATCTGAAATATATGAAAAGAAATATGCTGCCAAAATTTAAAAAATAGAAAAATTTATTATCGAAACAATTTAACATCTTTTATTAATTGAGAAATATTTGGTGAAAATATTGTCGATGTTTCATTAATTGTTTAAAAGCTTGCATATTAACCAATATTATATCTCCACGCGTCTCAAGTTTCAAAAATTATATCTTTCTTATAATTAGACTAAGGACTTATTGTTTTTAATATTTAGTTTATTTTTTCAAACTTTGCAAATCACCCTTACTGGCTTAAAGATATATTATTCCACACATCGATCAAAATAGGCAAATAATTTATATAGCATAAATAATTTCAGTCATAGCAAAATTAAATTAATTTCCATTAATAAATAACTAATAAATCTGCGAGATACTGATTGTAGCAAGCACACCTCCCAGTGAAATATATATTAACTCTTCTCCAATTCAAAATAATCATTTGCTAATGTATTACTAATAAATTAACGTCATTCAGAGCATTATAAAAATTTTATAAACAAATTCATATTGATAAATTATGGTACGCTTTGTAACTGTTATTTTCAAGTAGTATTTTCATTAATTTGTTTTAAAGTTATTATTATTCTTCAAATAACTACATTTATTTAGTAATTGCTTAATCAATTAACGTTTAACTTTTAGAGGGTAAGTCGAAAATATTTTGAGCTATGAATGGAGTTTTAATTATCATATATATTTTAAACGGTCTCTTTTATTAATTTAATAGTAATGGCAGGATTAATGAATTGGTTATTAAATTAACCTGAGTATAGTGTTTAAAAATCATAAGAATTGAAAAAACACTAAATTCACGATTTATTGTTACAATAAACACGCCCCTAGACAAAGCCTAGAGAACCTGTATAAGAAATCCGCCTCTA
>NNCF01126328.1:380619-424144 GCA_002313205.1 Laupala kohalensis
TAACTTTTATTAAAATCAATAAATTCTTTTACAGTGTAGAAGCACTGGTGCAGGAGGTAGTTTTTAACCGCGGATTTGAAGATATTCAATTTCATAATGTCTTTTATATTCTTGGGCAGGGAATTATATAGAACGATTCCCGAATGATAAGGTCCTCTTTCATTGTCTAAAAACAGTACAAACTGCGTATGACCACGTGGAGGAAAAAAAAACTAATTTACTCTCCGGAAGCAAGCAAGGGACCATCCCATCAATTCCGATCAAGGACCCTAAGGCAGAGGCGGATTCAAAAATTTCAGCAAAAGTTTCTAGATAAGATAAAAAGTTGGTTGCGAGTTATAATACTAATAGAATGTCAATAAGTTTGTAATTTTAAGCAAAAAATTACATGTACAGTTCAGTGGTTATGGAGGAATTCAGTGCTATTCAGTGGTTATGGAGGAATTTTTAAATAGTAAAAGACTAGTAGATTCTATTTTGAATAGTTATCCAGATTCAAACAATCTTATATATATTCCAAATTGAATTAAGAAATCTAGATGCTTGTTTCGTAATAGTGCTAAGATTTTTGAAAAGAGAGGAATTAATACAAAAAGTTCAATTGTGAGTAGGTAGAAACAAAAAACTATAAAGTAAACCATTCTTTATCACTTTTGTTATATTTACCATGTGAATTAATACAAAGTTACCAAATCTCCAAGCGAATCACACTACGATCGATCTCTCAAGTTCCAAAAATACGGTTATGTTCACCTAGGTTTACATCTTCGTTTGATATAATGTAGCTATGACGTATAACATGTAATATTCCAAGCCAATAAACTCAACCATTGTTTTTCTTAAGTGTCATCTCTACGCTTGCTATCTTATCAGAGTACTCGCGAGATTACCGAGATTTTGAAAATTTGAAATGAAGGAATACATTTTGGAAGTGATGCGTTGTGATGCGGATGCCTCACGTGAAACAGGTGTTTGACAAGGCAACATCAAAATACATCATTTGAATGTATAAGAGACCGCGACGAGAATCCCCAACTCGTCTCAACGGAATTTGACCTAGCGCGAGCTTCGGGTGAGGTTAACAATGCATAGACGTTGGCCGAAATACCTCGCCCAGCTGACGTCAAAATTGGGGTAGGGGTGGTGCAAGACGAAAGTTACACATCGAAATAGCAATGTTGCTTCTCCGTGTTCTCTTTCGATGCTTCACTGCCATGGGAGCGCTGGCAGTTTACAAGAACCGGGTTAGCTTTTATTTAACATAATTTAACTTGGTTTCGATAAGTTTAGTTTAATGTAATTTAACTTAGGTTACTTTACCCGAAATTTTAAAGATAATCCACGTTATGATCTTAAACTGCGCCAAATCACATAACTCTAAATCGGAAGAACGCTTTTGTGTTTCCATGATGTCTTTCGATTCACTGCCATGGAGGATCTGGCAGACACACTACATTCGCATTCAATATGCTTCCATTGTAACGAAAGGGCGAATCGGTTCACGGACACTTAGGGCAGGTGCCTTGGCGTCGCTCGCAACGCTTACATCTTGGACAATCCCTTCCATCCAAATCATGTGCATCAAGTCTTCACTCAGTTTACGGGTCGCTTCTCCATCTCACCGCAACAAGTTCATTCCCTGATTCAAACGCACCATATCTCCAGTTATTTTTTTAGTTATTCAATCAAGGTAAATTTACACGGAAAAAATGGTTGAGCAATTGAATTCACAGATAGTCATAGTAATTAGTTATTAAATGTTATTATTCGTTGAAAATTTCGATTATTCTTGTCATTCTTGAACTGAAAAATATTGTAAATTCACAATGCCATATCACAATATTCCAAAACCGCAATTTTATTCATAGGTTACTTAGCAATTACATATTTCTCCAATTTAACATACTTTACTTTGTAAAATAATTACTAAACATCATGTTGTATAACTTAATTTCTGGCTTCTTATTATGTGTACGTTTGCTCTCCATAAGATGGCGTGTATTCATCTACAAATGAGATCTAATAACACTTTCCCTATCACTTAGTTTGAGGTATAAGTAATTCAAGTATATTCTTATAATAACAATCAATGACAAAATTATGTTTATCCAATAAAAAGAATTCTATTTAAATTAGTGGGATAAAGGTGGAAATAGCCCTCTCGGGGAACTCGCCACCTCGGCATTATGGCCGGAGGGATAATTTTGTGATAATTGTTTGTAGGACACATTTTCTGTACGGAAAAGTATTAAGTAATACGCAAACTTTGTATTTTAAATTTGTTCTTAAAAGTAACCCTAAATATTTGTTTTTATTAAATAGCATATTGAAAGGCCATAATACCTATAAAAAAAAGGAGTAACGCGCCATCAGGATTACAGCTGACACCCATGTGCCTCTGTGGTGCGGAAAAGTCCTGCGCCCCCCCCCCCACCTGAAAAAGAGCAACACAAATCACGTTGCCCTACTCCTCAGAATTACTAGAATGATTTAGAACGTTTGAAGGTGTTATCTAGCCAAACAACAGCTACCTCTCGTCTTACATGCCCTGTTCTCTATATTTCATAGTTATCTACATATCTCAATCAGAATTTAGGATGAAGTAGGATATGTTCTCTATATACGATTGATGAGAAGCGCAACTTTTTGGAATCTTCTTCCTCGGAATATCCGAAAATGTCATTAATACTTAATTATGGCTACAAATTTATAATTTTGACAATGATTTTCATTCAGAAATGAGTAATTCATTAAAATGTGATTATATGTTTATATTCTCTTATGCCCATTTTTAAGCTTACAAAGTTACGCTCAGTTTTTTGTGGAACTACCCTTTATCCACATGCGTTGGATTATTTGTTGTGACATTCATCTATTCAGCCTCAAGTTTCAGTGCGTGCCATTGTGGTTATAATGCTTTACTCAAATTTTGTTGTGAATTTTCTGCGCCTTCCTTCCTAGATATTAGTCTAATGCTGACATTTCACTGAAAGTTATTTTTTTAAATATAGGGTTCAGTGATTTAGCAATCTCTTCCATATAGCGCAAATCTACACATATTTAATTCTCCCATTATGTTTCTTGTTAAGAAAGGAAAATACGTTTTAGAAAAATAGCAACAATTTATTGGACTGATTACTTGCCACTTGGCGTGTCCCAATGTGTAGCGTGCTGAATTGCTTATTGGATGGGTTGATTTAATATTCGTTTTTTCTTCTTTTTTGCAGAAAAGATTCGATGAGACCAAGGAAGACATTTTGATTGAAGACTTACGCGTGGACTGAAGGGAGGAATCACGTAAAATGAACTATTTCATGTAGTCTATGATGTGGCGATTAATTCCATAACGGAGTGATTTCTCACGACAAAACTGAAACTGTGACTCTAAAGAAGAGTAAAAAAATCTCGTCAGGTGATAATTGCGACATTAATAGGAAATACGAGGCGCACGACGCCCCTGTATGTGGGGGTTGGGAAGAGCGTGACACAGAATATAATCAAAAATTTCCGCTAAGAAAGGATTCTACAAAATTTCACTTTTAATGAGGATATTAGTGTTACCAATATACTTCTTTTTAATTATATAAGTTATAATAAATTATAGAGGGTACACACCAATACTATCAAACCTCCGACATTAATGGATAACATTCTCAATGGATACCAATGAGGATATTAGAAAACAATGGAGACATATTACAGAATTCCCGGGAGCAATGCTGCGGGTACTCAGTTAGTTTTAATATGTTTGTTCACTAAGTTGACTTTTTATTTCTCGTTTTTTCAAGTGCTATGTTTCTACTTTAGTAGTTGCTTTTGCTCAATGATATTCTATGTTTTATTGCTCATCCAACCCTTCTTTAATTGCTTTGTTCTCCATGATTATCCTACTGACGTTTTCCCCGTCACATTCTCATTCTCAGCGTTACTCAACATTTGATACTTGTTTATCATCTCGAGTTTGATTTTCTCTGATTTTCTCTGATTTTGCTCGTATTGAAATTCTTGTCTTTTGATTCAAATTTCTCTTTGTTAGGTCCGTGTAAATTGAATATTTCTATGTATTAATGAGTGACCGACGAGATATTGTGCTAAAAGAATAGCTTTGAAAGGACGCGTTGATCTCCTTTCAACACATAAATGTTTAGTAGTCCAGTCTGTTAAGACGTTTCACACATTTACAAGAGAAAATTCAAGAAGTTGGACGCACTAAAGCTCAGTCACGTAATTCGGCTGTCCATTTTCTTGTCCAGGGTTATACAAGACGCACAGAAATGGCTCTTCGCCGTATTACATAAGGAATCGTTTTCTCGTCATTCTTTTTTTAGACCCTTCAAATATGCCATTGTCGCTAAACTAATAGTCAATGTATAAGTTTCAGTATACAAAATAAGTTTCATTATAAGTCAAGTTTCAGTATAAAAAAACCAGGACCACTTGCAATAAGCGCTTGTTAGTGAAAATTGAGTATTGCAACCGAATAGCAGTACAGGGCGTTAAAGAAAATAAAACACAAAAGAAATGAAAAATGAATGAAATTAAATATAAGAATCGAATATAAAAATACATAAGATGTGGAAAGTTTTAGATTACTATACACAAAAGAATTGTATTGAGGATGAATGAAATTATTTGAAAGTTATAATAAATACAATTACACAGAACACTGTATTATTTAGTGAGAATTCAATGAAAAATAATTGGTTTGATGCAGAATGTGCAGAAATAGATGGAGAAAAAACAAATCCCATAGTCACATAACAGAAAAGGTATACAAGAACAAGACATGAAAGATACGTAAAACGTCGAAAGAAATAGAGGAAAGTTTAAAAACAGTACAAAAACAATTCAAAAACGTCATTCTAAAAGAAATATAAGGACGAACTAGTGAAATGAAGAAAAAAGAAACTGAGAACACAGTTTTATAGGAACTCAAAAGGAGAAATTATTGAAGTTGAAGATGAAGTTTAACAAAGATGACTAGAATATTTTCAATGGCTTCTGAGCATAATTGAACTTGAACTCGTACACGTCCCAACTAATGAAAAACTGAAAGAAATAGATGGGGCCACAGATTAGATAGATATTAATCCACCTTTGAACGAAGATTTTAAAGATGCTTTAAGTAATCTACAGAACAACAAATCACAATAGGAAGTGACAATATCACCGCAAACCTACTTAAATATGGAGGAGAACATCTATGGAAACAGCTCTATTATAAGAAAAATATGAATGGGAGAAGTTCTTCCCGAAGAATGGAAGACCACCCTTATCTGTCCTGTGTACAAGAATTGAGATAAACTACTCTTAATACGCATAGCGATATTTTTTATAGCCATGTCGTGAAACATCATCGCCATAATACAGCGGTTTTTATAAAAACAACATAAGAATAGCTAACGATGGAAATTCGACGTTCAAGAAAAACATGGCACCTCTAGACAAGTTTTAATCTTGAATTGTGCACAGAATTCGCGCAGAAGATGAGTTCATGGTTAACTAGCATTTGACAGTCACCCTTGATATAATTTCGAGATGGTGTCGTCAGCAACAAATACCCGTCGTCCCACAATCGGGTTGTAGGTTAATGCCAATAGCACGAAGAAATCAAATGCCACAACAGGTCAAGAGGAATGAAGAAACACCAATCTCTGAATTATTGGACAAAACTGTCCACGACCACGGCTACACTAATATTTTAAGTTAGGAGGTCCCGGACAAAAATAGTTAACCCAGAGAAGTCAAAATCATTTCACACGAGTACTCACTAATAAAGTTCAAGACGCTGCTGACGTTATACCTTTCGCTATCAGAGAGATCACAATCCCAAAGAGTATATGAGATTGGCGCCGAACGATACATACACGTATCTGTTTTCAAATAAATAAATAAATTTATTGTCAAATAAGTAGTACAAACTGCGCATGACCACATGGAGGAAAATAAACTAATTTACTCTCCCGAAACATCCAACAATTCCGATCAAGGGTCCTATGGCAGAGGCAGATTGAAAAATTTCAGCAAAATTCGTGAATAAGGTAAAGAGTTAGTTACGTGTTATAGCAATAATAGAATATCAACAAGTTTGTAATTTAACACAAAAAATCTATTTCACATATACTAATTATTATCGAACTAAAGATATTTTTGAATATAGTTTATAAATCATAAGAATAACACAAAATTCTGGTTTTCTTTAGAAGAATGTAGTAATGTCCGTGACCCGAAATAATCTCTGTGACTATTATCATTCAGCTAGATCCTGTTTTTAGATGTTTTTATAAATCGCACATGATATGTGAGCTTGTCGGTGACTTGTTCATGTGTTCCATTATTTTACCGGACTTCCATTATCCTCTTATTTGGTTTCCTTTCATATACTCTATATACTTTCTAACACAATTCAATCCCTTCAATAGTATTTTTCCTTACGATGTTCGATATATTATCATCCCCTGCAAGTCCATAGCCAACTCCTCTAGCAACATTCACGGCTCAGCGGTCGATACAATATTGTATAAGTATAACAAATATGTAATAACGGCAACAACAACAACACAAATTATCAAGTTATTATTGGTACTTTAATAGTGATGCCCCCAAACTACAGTGCCCTGTTTATCATTAGACATATAGTATCTCTACAAATATCACAAAAACATTTTTGACAGTTTTTCGCAGATGTATTTCTTTAAAGATCAGTCTGTAATACTACCTATTGAACTCGCATCTTTCATACACTGTGAAGCAAAATTAGCGAAGCACTCTTGTAACGTTAGGTCTCTGTCCTATTGAGAGAATAACCTAGGATCATTTACCGTGCTTTACATCCTCTTAGAAACAGTTCTATTAGTATTGTATTCGCTAATTGACATGGAATGAAATGTTTTAGGATGGATGGTTGTTAAATGAATATGCGTTGGTTTTGTTATTATTATTCGGTTTTTCGGATCGCAGTGGGTTTCAATGACAAGAAATCTTTTCATCCTATTTTCTGAAGGATTTTCTTGCCATATTTGAGAAAATCGCCCTTCTAGACATGAAAGTAGTTTTTCTCACGACAATTTTTTGAATATTTTTCACCCCATGATGCAATGCAAAAATTGCCTAGCGTGAATGTAGTGACACAGGGACCTCATGCAAGAAGATCCTCCACAAAATTTAATCATTCACACTTTTCGAAAATGAACATTTTAGTGAGATGAAGAGAGTACGCTGCTAAATTTACCTCACTGAGAATGCCACCAATCCTACTTGACTTTTGTTCCCATGATACAGTTTCTATCAGTGTATACCCACAATGTACATGAATATAGCAAGTTTAGATACTGAGACTACAAAGATAGAAATATGAATTGAAATGCTTTTTAATCTATTAATTGCTTCTATCAACTTCTGAGTTCTTCATCCACTTCATTTTTATCATCAATTTCGTTCTATATTTCCTGGTCAAACTTATTTATATTCATTATTTCCCCACCATCTCCGGTCCCGTGTCTTAACCCCCCTCCCCCAATGTTACATCTGCCTCTCTGTGAACCGTTTTCCCCAAGTTCTGCTCTTTCTGAAATGAAGAGTATTCCCCATGCTTTATTTTCCAAAGTGTTACACAAAATATTTGGTGTTTTTATTTATTTATTTTTGTTTCTCTTCCAACATTTTATCTTTTTATTTTTTTACTTCCTTCTTTTGGTGTTTTATAAATTTTGGTATATCTTATTTTTTATATATTCTTCGTCTCGTACGTACATCTGATTCTCTGATATTTACGTGATATTGTTTTGAGATTACTCTAACACTTACCAGTGTGCTGTCTCAATACCCAGACCTCAGCCACCCTCTCATTATTTCTCTATATTTCATTTAAAATCATATTTAGTGAAGGAGGTGCTTAAACAGCGGCAAACCTCAAGCTTGTAACAGAGAACGTAAATTAATAAACATAACATATTTTAACGTGCCATTTCTTCACCGATTTAGCTCAGTACACTAACATAATATTACCACATTGAAATAAAACGTAAAATTTAATACAATGAAACAGGTCATTTATTAAGCATATAACAATTTACAACCATGACGTTCCAACAAAACTAATGTTTAATAACACAATGCAATAAAGAAAAGAAACTTTCTTGAATAAAACAATAGAATATTAACTAATTTCACGACCAAAACTGCGTCATAGATTTCCCCAAAATAAGCTTAACACATCATACAATACAACAAATCATGATGCTCCATAAAAAATCAACAAAATAGTATTCAACAACTCAATATAATGAACGAAAGAATCTTCTTGAATAGCATGTATTATATCCAAAATACAAAAACCACAAGACCTTAATAAACAACGACAATGTTCAAATGAACACATTTACTTAACGTAAAGGTAGATTTACGCAATCATTCAGTTACACAATTACATAAAATAAGAACCATTTAATTACGGCATCCACACAACCACATGAGCCTGAACTCAAGAGAGATGGGACATTACACAATGAATGGAGCTTCAAACTCCAATTACTTGTAGGCAACATATTAATACAAGTTTCAAAAATTGTTAACTTATGACTTGTTCTTTATTAAAAAAATATTTTCCTCTTAAAGAAAGAAATTTAATTTTTCGCTTTGAATACTTTGATAAATATATTTTTTATAGTATTGTGATATCGCGTTTGTCAAATAAAACAAAGCATTTGACAAACAGCTTTAAAACTTCTTGTGATGAAGCACATAAAGTTATTATTACTTGGCGCATTAAAATAACTAATAAATACCAGTATGTTACCTTAAAGAACGCTTCTAAGAGTAGGTGGTACTATTCACATTTCTTTTGAAAACTTGAAGTATTAAAAATAATACTTAAAAAGGTGAAATATGTTTACTTTTTAATGCAGTGTTGTCGAGACAAACATTCTCTGCGTATACATATTTCTTCCGTGTACCCTACACATGGAGAAGACATGTGATAACTTTCGGTCAGGCGAAAACGGCGACGAGCCGGGGATCGAACCCGGGACTCCTGCATTGATCGCAGGGGTGTTAACCACTACACTACCCGTTCGACTTCCACAACTGTACACCATTTCCACCCAGACCCAGCAGGAGTCCCGGGTTCGATTCCCGGCTCGTCGCTATTTTCACCTGACCGAAAGTTACCACATTCTCTGCGTATTTTTACGGAGAGATGTAATCAACAATTTTTATTTTTCACTAGTAGTTGAGGAAAATTCAATCCTCTTTGTAGTAGTTACTCCGAACATTTTCTACATAACTATGTGTAGTTATAACAATTATTGTATTAAATTTAAATTATGAATCATAATCATTGATTCTTTGCTTGTAGAAGTTATGCTTTTTATGAATGGTTACCTGAAATGAGGTGTTAATGTCAAATGCCGCGCTCTCTCCTTCTTACTGAATACCTGTGTTCCGATCTGGCCTTCATTGTCATAACCAATCAATGGAACTGATTGAAAGATCGTTGGAGGCACATCGCTTGTGTTGGCCGCTGCCAGCAAAGCACCGGTTCTCTGTGCTAATTATTGCTGTCGTTATTCTTATCATCGACATTAAGCCGGTTGCATATCGCTCAATAAAGGGGGAGAGCAGCTGGCCATGCTTCGGCTGCTGCAACCTCGCTGGATGGCTTCCCGTCGTTGGATGTATTACGAGATTGCCCGGATATTCCCAAATCCGCTCCGAGTAGAGTACCCCTAATGAGTTATAGCTGCAACCAAAGCCCCGGAACTATTTGCGACCCGAGTTCACTGCCTTTGGGTTTCTGTGTCGGATCGTTTGTTTCCTCATTTCCATCCATCAGGGCTGATTGTTTTTCTTCATCACGCTTCAACACTTATAGACTCTCGGCTTCGGGGTTGTATGGATCTTCTGCTCATGAAGAAACTGGTTTGAAAAAGAAAAACGTTAAAAAATATGCATTAATCTCGAAAAACGTTGCAATGTCATTCATTGTATTCCTGATTTCCTTTTATTTTAATTGTGCTTCGTTACTTTTCAAAGCAATGAAAATAACACAAGTACTTACGGATTGACAACTCAAATTATTGATTATTATTTGACAGGTCTCAATTAAAAAGACGTAAATATATTGTAATATATTTATTATAATTTGGCGTATCAAAGCAACTTAATATGAAAAGTAATTTTACAGTATGTCGTACTTGTACTTCAAACATTAATAGATCTTCCTTTATGGAGTATATGATCTTTCAAAATCAACGTTGGTAGCAATTGATAGCTCGAAAAGTTCATAATTAAATTTAAGAAAACATTTCTATTGGTGAGCGGTAGAGTTTGACATGTGCTTTTATTATCATCTTAGATTAGTATTCACATCCCAGTATTATAGTTACAAAAAGTATACATCTGTAGACTGAGGAAAATATTTCAATTTTGATTTTGAAGGAAATTTTTGAAAATGTATGCTGGGAGAGTATGTAAGCATGGAGTCTGAAAAGGATTCCGCACATGTCTCAACAATCTCTTACTAAAAAATAGCCCCAAATTTCCATTTTTAAATTTGCGTATCATGTATTAAATAATCATCAAATATATTGTAGGAAAGCTAAAAATCGATATCATTTTTATTGTAACTAGTTAAGATTGACTCGAAATGTGACCTAAGGGATAAAGTCTTCTCAGGTAAGTTTCATCTCTAACAAGTACATCTAGCAAGTTAATTCATGATATTCAGAACTTTTATATTTAGATATTGAAAACATAGAAAGTTTTATCACTAGGCTCCCTTGCTTTCAAATTTATATCACCATTCTACAATTTTTTATAGAAAATGTGTTTAGGTAATTCTTTCAAAAAATATTTTTTGTTGCACCAAATTAGAACATGACATTTATTTCTTTATTAGACACGTCTTTTATGAACAATTCAGGAATGATCGCTATTGAAATAAAAATTGACTCATGCCATCTAATTTTCAAGCATAGATTTGTGTTAGCTTGATAAATATAAACTGACGTAGACTTAAAAGTATCCAGATCGTTTCTGTTACATTTTCGTTTGAGGACGCATATGAGATGGAACAGCATTCAGCAGTTGTCGAGCAGTACCGTCAACATTCTGAACAAGGAAAGCAATTTGTGAATGAACAAATAAATTTTCAAAAGCATAAGTCAACCGAGAACTAATATTGTTTTTCACATGAGTCTCATAAAGATTGGATGTAAACTTCCATGATTCTGGATGCTATGCGACTGTGCAACGCTGTATCAATGCACAACGAACAAAAAAAATTTTTTTTTCTGAAAGTCTTGTTTTTTACATATTTGCAACCCAAAAATAAAACAATTCAAAATTTATATGAACTAAAAGTATTATTATGACTAGCTTAGTACCTGCAGCTTTGCTGGCGTGAATTCTGTAATGTGACTGCAGCTTTATTCCTTCTCATAGGAGTGATACCATACATTACAGCGACACCGAAAATTCTGAACTCGCCACGTCCTTCCCTGTGGTGTCACACTTTTCATATCTCATACTCTTCCCCGAGGTGCTGGGGTATATAAGACTGACCCTGGATTTTTGCCTCTTTGCCAAAAAGGACCATATCATTCGGGAATCGTTCTATGTAATTCCCTCCCCCAAAATGTAAAATATATTATGAAATTGAATCTCTTCAAATCCGCAGTTAAAAGCTATCTCCTGCACCGGTGTTTCTACAATGTAAAAGAATTTACCGATTTTAATAAAAGTTAAATCTGTCTTGTACTTTATCATGCCATTGTTGTGGTACTTTTAAAATAACTTATAACAATTTCAAAAACTACTTTCTTGATTGTTGTCTTATGATTCATATTAATTTAGTTCCATGTGTACTAAACTTTGACACGGTTGTGTACATTAATTCTATAGCCCCATCCTGACCCGGGTTTTTCTCCGTTTTTCCTTCGGGTAGAGGCGGATTTTTTATACAGGTTCTCTAGGCTTTTGTCTAGGGGCCCGTATATTAAAACAATAAATCGTGAATTTTGTATTATTTCATTTATTATGATTTAACACTATATTCAAAATAATCTATAGTTCCACAATAAATCGTACATGTGAAATAAATTGTGTTAAATTACGAACTTGTTCATATTTTTTAGTGTTGTAACACGTAGCTAACTTTTTATTTTATCTAGGAGTTAGCTGAATTATTTCAACCGCCTCTGCCTTAGGGCTCTTGATCGGAATTGACGGGATGGTTCCTTGCTTGCTTCCGGAGAGTAAAATAGTTTATTGTCCTCCACGTGGTCTTACGCAGTTTGTACTGCTTTTTTGACAATAAATTTATGTTTATATTATATTTATAAGCAGCATCAGAAATGTCATTTATAATCTCAGCGATCCCTAAACCTTTGATCTTCACACTTATATCGGTAACATTCGATAATTTTTACATGTCTACCCATTCCTATCCCTCACCCAGGGGGGTGCTAGGAGTTCCTGTTTCCCATGGGGACTGAATATAGCCTTACGCGATTACAGAATATTACACTCATATCAGTAATGCTGAAAACTGGGTATGTATGTCTATCAGTTCGATAAGTTGGAATGAAAAGTGTGTATACGGGCTGATTTTTGACTTTAGGATCTTCGAATATTTCATTCATAATCTCATCTACCCGGAAAAAGTATGATCACAACACTAATATAAGTTATTTTCGATTATTTTTACATTTATTCCCTTAACCAAACTGAGTATATTCCCTCATTGGAGGTTATCGTAGACTTTATCTACAATGAGAAATTGACTCTTCTTTTCTGCGACAGCAAAACGGATGTATTCAACACCAATATCGGATGTTCTTGAAAATTTCAACCTGCTATCCGTTCCCACCCCACCCCAAAGGGTGCTAAGGGTTTAATATCTCTAATTTCAACTAATTGTGAACTTACGAAGCATTGGGGGCGTCTTTATCCATCTCAACGCCACCGATGACTATGGTATCAAATACGTTATAGGATTTTCTTCATTATTTTTTCACGTCACCCTCCCAAGGAATGTCTTACCCTCTCAGTGCTTCTGGTAAGATGGGTATATATGTATAAAGTTTAGTTGAAATTGCTCAAAGAAATCAAGAGTTAAGATGGAATATATAGGATGCATACGGAAAACATTTTAACCCCTATTTCACCCTATTAGGGGTGAAGTTTTGTAAAATCCTTTCTTGGCGGACGTCTACACCCTAAATGGAATCTATCTGCCAGATTTCAAGTTTCTAAGCTTTGTAGTTTCTGATATTTCGTGATGTCAGTCAGTCGGTCAGTGGTATTTCACTTTTATATCTATACATTATTTAATTGCATACAGTTACCATCCGACGGGTGTTTACTTAAACTGTGAAATTTCAATTTTTTTACCCAAGAGGATTTCTTAGTAAATTGAATCGAGCGCTCTCAAAGCAACAATTGGCACTCAGATGGAGGCATGCCAGCGGTTCAGAGATGCCATACCTTAAAACTCTTGTAAAATCTAAACTATTCGTTCAAATTTTACGATTAAAAGACGATTTATATCTTTGTTAAATGCACAAAACAATTAAATTTGATGATCGATTTTTTCCTTCTTTAATTACTCACTGAAATTGAAGTACTTCTATTTTTCATAACGTGTTTTCGATAATTTAAGTTAACCTTAGTAGATAAACATGTGCTGCCGCGGACGTTTTTGTAGAACTCTTCAAGGTGAACTATATTGCTAGTAATTGTTGTCGCCTATCTCTAAACGTTTAGGCAGCGTAACTGAACACGGCTGTTTTTTACCCCCATTTCATCGACATTTATCTTCAACGTCATTTTCTATCTTTATTTTCTCACTTTTCTAAAAGAATAGTTAGCCTACTTCTAAAATAATAGTTATCCTGAACATCTTAACTATATCCTTGCTACATTTCATCGCGATCGGTTCTGTGGTTTAGTCGTGATTAAGTAACAGATACGCTTTCGCATTACACATTTTCATATTAGTGTGAATAGATAACCCATGCATGCTTATGAACAAATAGCTGTACAGAATGCTAAATAACGCTCAAAAGACTGCAAGATAACACTACAACATTATGTTACGTCTTTGTCCCTCTTCAAAACGGTTAATGAATACCGTGTTACATGAAAAAGTCTTAATTATTCAATATAAGATTTGATCCAGCGGCGATCCCAGGTAGTTCCAATCTCTAGCTGTTCCAATTCGCTGTTCCAAGACGCTAGCGACGAATTTCGAACAGTTCCGGATTCCAAAAGTTCGCGGATTCTCTTGGGGTTTAAAATTCCGGCTGCATGGATACGGTCGATCACCCGCGTGGTTCGTGCGTATTGAGAGAAATACAGAATTGTTTGGCATTGACATGCTTATTTAACTTATATTAATAGGTTAATTTACTCAAGAAATGACAAATGAAGAAGGCAATATTCAAGAGAGCTGAATAATTTCTAAGAAAATTTATCTACTACTCTATTAAAACTAGAATAATATTTTTTTTACTAATTGTTTTTAAGTTTTCATTAAAGAAGAATGGTAGTTTATTTGGTCAATTGGTTTAATGAGAAATGTGATACTGATCATGATTCTGCATCAATAAATATTCTCATTAGTGCGCTCTTGGTAAAATGCTTCAAAGGGTTCTAATCTCGATGTCGGCAAGCCGTAAAGCCCCAATAAAAAAATGCTTCAAAAAATATTACAATGCTTGATGTTTTATGTAAACAATTTTAATTTGTTGAGAAAGAACTTGAAGTGAAGGGTAAAATTCATGAAATATGTCTCTAATTGTAGACTATGGTTTAGACATCTATAAAGAGAGAAAATTGTGAGAAAGGTTTCTTGTGATGTGAAAGGGAACATAAAAGAAAATTGTTTTAACATATTAAATGGACTGCAAATAGTTGTAGAATACACTACTAACCACTGAAGTTAGTTAAATTATATATGAACATATTACGTACCTAGTAATCTGTGCTGTGAGCGTTGTGCTACCGGATTCGAGTTATCAGTCGAATGATGTGCATCTCGAGTACAGATTTTAAACTATGACGCGCTACTGCGTTCTAGCAGGAAACAATCCCGAATGGTTGGGGACCGTCATGAATTTCGCGCATGCGCAAAGAGGAGGTGCATGGGACAGTTCCGAACGGTTCTGAATTTACTGCTGAAACAAACCTATAGTTCGACTTCATTCATCTCTTGGCAGGGTGAGAATTGTTGGTCTTTGGCAACCAAATATTATGAAGAAAAAAAGTTTGTAGTGTCCTTATTCTCTCTTGTTGGAACTCTTGAAGACTATAATACATCCTTTTTAAGGGCTACAAAGGACTTTTAGGTCTATGTGCGGGTCTCCTCTAGTTGTAGTCCACCCATACTATAATCTAATCTAATCTAATCTATATCCATTTATTTTATACATGTACGTATCATTATCAAAATTTTAACGTATGCTTCACAATATTCCTTTTTAGTAAAGTACTCATTAATGTACTTGAGAATGACCCAGATTTTGGTGAGCTCTAAAGTCCCAATAAAAAAGTTAACATAGTAATATAATTGGTATGTTATAATTAGTTATGTAGTAGAATATGAATAACATGGTTTTTGTGGGAGGTTAGCAACATTATCAAAATATTATGAATTACAAAACGACAAAAATTTAATGCCTCATAATTTGACATGAAAGACGTTGGATTGAATTTGAATTTTCATCGAATTACGCTTTGTCTGTAAAGATGATGAAAGAGACAATATGCATACTCCTGTAATTGTACCAATTCAATTAACAATAATGTGGAATGGTTGTTGACGAGCCCTTAAAGCCAAAAAAAGAAATGTGGAATGCAATATAGAATTAAATTAGTTCTGTTCGTCCTTAGGTGTAGATTTTATAATCAAAATACTTTATTAATGGGAAGTCAAGAAGTGGGCTATTGAGGCTGTAATACTCTTTATCTTTAGGAATACCAATTAAAATTAAAACGTAAAAGTCAGAGAACTTTTCATCATAATTACTCATATTTTATGGATGCTCCAAATGCCACGGTGATCTCTTTCCCGTGCTTCACGTTTTCTGTTGATTAGCGTTGGAATGCCAGTATTCGTGACCACGAATATTGCGATGTCCTATGCGTGTGCTGAGGACATCAGATATTTCTAGAGTGCAATTAGCAGGTAAGTAAAATGACTTATCTAGAGAGAAATTATTCTGCGATATAATTTGTTGGTCTTAATTACGAAACGTCTGCGTATTTAGAAGTGCTGATGAGTCATTACAATGAGAATTTATCTTCGAGTTATCCTAAAAATGGGTAATATTTATTGATTTTTAATAATTCTTTGCTTTTAATTTAACATTACTTGGTTACGAATGTAAGCGATAATCGATCAGCATATTCAATAATAAAGTGTTTAAGAATGAATATAAAAATAAATTCTGATTTTTTAAATTTTGAAACGTCTGTCCTATTTTACAAATACATTAAAACACGAAAATCTTAATGTACTGTATGAAAAGGTAATTTTTGGGAGAAAACGAAAACGTTTATTTCACACAAACGCACTCAAAATTGTGTCTATGTAAATAGTTTTAGGATGTTTTTGTGCGGGACAAATTATGATGTTTCATTAGCGTTAGCTACGCTAGCTCATCCTATCAACTAAAATATAAATGAACAGAAACCGACAACTATAGTATTACTTTCGAATAGGTGTCTATATAATGCAAGTATAGCAAAATAAAATTAGTTCCATATTTCATATATAATTCCCTGTCCAAAAATATAAAAGATATTATGAAATTGAATCTCTTCGCGATTAAAAACTACCTCCTGCACCAGTGCTTCTACAAAGTAAAAGAATTTATTAATTTTAATAAAAGTTAAATCTGTCTTGTACTTTATCATGCCATTGCTGTGGTACTTTTAAAATAACTTATAACAATTTCAAAAATTATTTTCTTGATTGTTGTCTAATGATTCAAATTACTTTAGTTTTAAGTGTACTTAACTTTGGCACGGTTGTGTACATTAATTCTGTAGCCCCATCCTGACCCTGGTTTTGTTCCGGTTTTCCTTCGGATAGAGGCGGATTTCTTATACAGGTTCTCTAGGTTTTGTCACAATAAATCGTGAATTTAGTGTTATTTCAATACTTATGATTTTCAAATACTATACTCCGAATAATCTACAATAATAATTTGTACATATAAAATAATATTTTTGTGTTAAATTACAAACATATTGACATTCTATTAGTATTATAACTCGTAGCTAAAATTTTATCTTATTTAGGAACTTTTGCTTAAATTTTTGAATCTGCCTCTGCTTTAGGGCCCTTGATCAGAATTGATGGGATGGTCCCTTGCTTGCTTCTGGAGAGTAAATTAGTTTATTGTCCTACACGTGGTCATACGCAGTTTGTACTGCTTTTTTTGACAATAAATTTATTTATTTATTCCTTATGTTACTTTATGTATTTTGTTGGAATGATTGTGCGTTCTCAATGTATGTAAAGTAATGTTACTTTATTTTTTCAGTTTTCTTCTTTTAAATCCGACGAAACTTCAACATGAAATATTTTATTGAGTTATTTGGAGTATCCACGTATAAAAATTATTCTATAGCATATTTTTCTTATATAATTCGATTCAATTTTATTCACGTGAATATTTTTCAGTAATTTTAATATCTCCCTAATTTAATGAAGAATAGCGATCTGAAAGAGATTTGTGTTAACTTTAAACGAATACTTATTTAAAATGATCATTTACTGTTATGTAGAAATTATTTCTTCTGTATTATACGAGTCATTATGAGTATTGTATCCAAGAAGTATTTTTATTACGTTTGGAAAATCACATAACCATTCATACAAATCAGTTTGTTTCTTCAACATAACCATTCATACAGATCAAACAGGCTTAGTTTGTTTTTTCAATAAAAATACGATTGACATTTTATAGCTATTTTGCGTTTTCTCTTGACTTGACAGAGAATTAGCTTAGGTATTGGTAAACAGCTTTCCCTTGGGTGAAGTGACAGGTTCCGTTCCTTTCATGTGCCACAGAAGACCATCTGAAGACAAATGGAGAAACGAAAGTAGAAAAAGGGGAAATGAAAAAAATCCACAAAACACGGCCTCCTCAGTCTTTTGGCGCGACGTCACAAGGGAGAAGACCACCCAAGCAGACAGAAGAAATAAGAGTAGTGCCTGCCTGCGTTGTGAACACGAAAGTCGGACGTCTTTTTCTTTTCGACTTTTCCACAGGAGATCGACTGCAAGTTTACTCAAGTCTACTTCCTTGTAATGGAGCACTTAGCTCGAGACGCGCTTTTGCGACGTGATTTGAAACCGATCAGATGCCGAACAAGGGACGATGACGTCACGAAACTGCACTACCAACTATTCTTCTCTCCCCTTAACCAATGCTTTCTCTTGTGCGTTGTCTTTTTCTCTTCAGGTATTTACTTCAGTGACAGCTCGCTTTTGACTTACAGAAGGAAAAGAATACTAGTGTCAACGAAGTTTATTCAGGGGCAGTAATGAAGGCGTTTTCCATCTACCATATACCGAGTGAAAATTTTCCGGGATTTATCTAAAAAAATTACTTTCTTTTTTTAATTTGTACTTTCAATTATACTAATTTGAACAGTTTTGTGCTAGTGCACCTATGTGAAGGCTATTTTTGGTCTTTGTAAATTCCGTTATATTAGCCTGGATATCAGTCCATAGTTAAGTGTCTGATTTTCTCAAACACTTTACCGAATAAATTATGATTCTATTGTATTAATGGCGAGTAAAAATTTTTATTTCACTGAATTTTTAAAAATTTTCACTGCTGAAGTCATTTACGTCAAATTAATAAAACTACTTCTTGTCAGTAAATATATTTTTTAATTTCAGTTTTATTGTTTATTGAAGAAGTGTTTATTTTGATCAAATTTTGTCTCAACAATTTTTTATGTCATTACACTAAATACATTCGTACGAAACTAACAAGAAGAATGACATTATACTCGTCTGAACATATGAACAGTATTTCTTCAAATGAGTGTGTCACTCGTGTAAACCGATTATTAAGCCCCTTCACTTACATCAGGAGAGAATAATTATCACAGAGGATTCAGCAATGACACTTCAAGTTCTCTCCAGACAATTCGTCTTGCCTACGCCACGCTCACACTTGCCGGTCACCGGGAAAACGGAAGATACTTACTCGAGCGAATTTACTCGTCACTGGGTTAAAATTAATGAAGGGTTGTGTGCTTACGATTGGCTTCAGACTCGTTTCACCCATGCGGCGTCGAAGAGCTCTCTACGCCTTCATTGTAATTGAGTGAAACGTATCTCAGTAGATGGACAATTGGAAGAAGCGCACGGTAATAATTTGAGAATAATGAACATGGTTCCGCCCTCGTAGCAACATGATGCTCTAACTGGATATTCTTTGCTTCGGTATAATGATGTATTTGCACTTTTTTACTCCATAATTACTGGAGAAAATTAACTGTGGAATTATAACGAGTATACGTGTAAGTTATATTCTGGTAGCCGAAGAACAGTTTCCATGTGGTCAAATGAGGTGTATTGAGTTTCAGAACTTATTTATGGTTTTACAGGTTTTTATCAAAGTTTTTAGAAATTAGGTTGAGTAATTTCATACCGATACACCATATTCTTTTTCTAATATTCTAGGAGATTATCAGTGGCATCGTCTGTAGATATACAGGGATTTTTGTATTCTTGATTCTTCTTTAATCATTTTTCGTATCTACTGAAAATAAATTAAGTACACTATTTAAATAAATAGTTAAAAACTTTCGACCGTTTATGGACGTAGAAAGTTCTTAACGAAAAGCAAAAATATTATTTGTCCATAAAAGGTTTTGAGTTTTCAACTATTTATTTAAGTAGATTACATAATAGACGTAAGTAGTAGTAGAACAAATTAAGTTCGTCACTTATTATCACTTTGGACGTTTCATTGTGTACACTGTCCATAACAATCATTGCTAAAAGCTCCAAGGTGTAATTGTCTTTATTCCCTTTTTTGTTTGTTTGACGATTCTTACCCATTTCCCGTAGTCGTTGAGGTAGGGATATTTATAAATTTCTTATTTACAAAACGTAATCGTAAGTGGAATATTCATAATAACTCAAATTTATACGTGGAACTGCATAGATTACCGCAATATTTACACGTTTCCGCCCACAATTCACCCTCAGCGGTTACAATAGCGATGTGTTGCATCCAGTGTTTTTCTTCCGTTAATTAATCATAATAGTTCCAAGATTTATTAGGTTATAAGCGTTCCTGCGGTTGAAGAGGAAATATGACAAAAGTCACATGCGTAATGTAAAAATTTTCTTATATTAAGATATTATTATCATTCATAAACCGTTCAGAATGACGATAATGATACACGAAGATGAAGTAGTTTCTTTCCAAAACACTTGAATAGTTTCACGTATGTCACAATGTTTGAAACACTTCATATATTTATTTAATACTCCTTAGCGATCAATTCATTTCTAGTAAACGCTAAGAGGATATGATTATATTAGACGTGTATTCACTCTTCGAAAAAAAGTTAAATGTGAAGGAGTTACGAGAGTCATGTCGGGATTTTACACCGAACGAGTAGTTATCGAAACATTTGTTTTCCTACCAACTTTTTTTTTGTCTCTGACTGTCTGGAACGGAACGAAAAGAATGTTGTGTTAACCTATCTACATGGGGTGGGAGGGAGCTGGACATGAAGCAACTTGGCTCACTTTTTTGCCACTGGTAGGTAGGAAAGATATTCAATTGTCTGGTAGAATTAAAACTAAACTGGTACTAATCTTCGAAAGACATTTATGCTAATGTGGTAGCTTAGGAATGACGGACTCTGGGAGAGGATAGAGTTTAACTGCGATGAAGAACGTTCAAGAGGTCAACCAGAATTAACATCTTGCAAACGGAAATTAATAATACATGAAAGGCGTAATCCTAGCTTGGGTCGAACAGAATTGAATGCGAGTTCGTTAAGGTCTCCCGCCATCCGGCAAATAATCGATGAGGTCAGAACACTGCTCACTCCGATGACATCCAGAGAAGATGCATAAGCACACGACATTCTGGCAATACCTTAAGGTCACGTCGTATTCTTAATATGAAAGTGATAAAGTTTGTAAAGGAAGTTGTATTTAGAGACTGATTAGTAAGAACAAAATTCGAAGAATTGGCTTTTAACAAAGTATCACGTAAAGCGTTCATGTGTTCGTATTATATTGATAGAAATCAAACTGACAAATTTAATGAGGAAGGACTGCTTTTACCATTTATTTTGCATTAAATAATATATTCACAGTAACGTGTATTTGATATATGTACTTTGTAAATAGACTCGTAAATAAAAATAAAGTTTGCATATTGCTTACATTGTTCGGTTATTTTCGGTAATTTGTTAGATAGATCGCTTTCTATGTATTTGCACAGTTGTCAGTATGTTTTTGCCATTTATAAATGCATATATAGCTGAGGAACACCGCCATAGATTTAGCAGGTACTGTTATGTAACTAAATTACATTCTTTACAACGTATAAACAGGAGGACATTCTGACAAAATAAAATTCAATTCCGAATGCTAACCATTTTGCAATGTCTGTGTAAAATGAAGATATTGTATGTATCTCATATGCGTTTGTTCATACTTTTCATTTGTAACTTAAAAATATGTCTAAATATTTTTTGTTCAACATGCTATGATTTCCTCTCTGGCCAGTATGTGAATCAGTATTATGTTCCAAACGTAATATACAGATAAGAACATTTGCCTGGTTTCAATTTATTTACTAAATCGGAAATACCAACTAAAAACATAAACAATTTGTCACCTTAAATAGGTTACAAACTCGAATATGAGTTTATATGTAAGAGGTGGATTCGTATTTGAAAGATCCATTCAAATACATTCATTGAAACCCCCGATAAAATGTCACACAGCTCATTCAATGTATCGATTCTATCAAATGTGTTGCGATGTCTAAAATGTTATGAAGATTTAAATGCAAGAGATATATTCGTTCATTAAATGAGTTGGTCATAAATGAGGGTGTTACATTCTCATGATACGAAAGGTTTCCGGGAATACGAAAGGTTTCCAGAATCGAAGAGCATAGTATCTAATACGCAGAAAGGAGAAAGCGTGATATATGTTACCTACAATTATAAGACAAATTCTTCTTTTTGATGTGAATGCACGTATTGCATCTTATCAGAAATAGCTTTTCTAATGGGTACTTTTTCTCTATTTGCTAATTGAGAGAAAATAGTCCATAATGATGATAACTTATGAGTTATCAACTATTGTGATATTATAAGGCAGTTGGAAGCAATGTTTTCCAGTGGACAGGTTTTTTGAAGCAGTTGATGAAGTACAATGTCTGTGCATGTCGAATGTTATTTTCTTCTTTTACATCAATAGAAACGAAACATGGTATTTCACCAGAAATTTTTGTTTCATGTAAAGTGACATTTTCTTTATAAGAATACACTGTTTGGCTAAAACTATTCGGATTAGTGTTATAATATTCTGAAAACTATTTCTTAACATTATTAGCATTATCCACTGCAATATAATCCCTTCCCTATTCAATGCGAAATTTTTCATTGGCCAAAGCAATGTTTGAAATCATTTTTTAAAGCGTATTCTTCGTCTCCGTTGCTTTTCTTACGGTTTTAATAACCCAAATCTCCTACCTTTTGCTGCTAATTGCATTTTTTGGAACAAAAACAGTGTCATACGGAGCAAGGTCTGGTGAACTGAATGGATGCTTCAATTCACGGGTCCCATGTTTATTCATAAAAATCTTGACATCCAACCTTGACGTTTGGACTGGGGCTTTATGAGGAATCCATGACTTGTTTTTCAACAATTAAGGTTGCTTTCCTCTTGCTCGTTCTCAGGGAGTAGCTAAGACCTCAAAATGACCACTTTTATTTACGATCTAGGTCTTATCTAAAAGAAATCACGGATTTTTTCAAATATTTCGGCTGTTGTTTCCATTGAGAGGTCGTCCTGGAGTGGGTCATCTTCACTTTCTTCTCGCCCTATTTGAACCGTTTAACCTATTTAGACCACTCAAAAACATTAGAGGGCGTAAATCACTCATCACCGTCAACTTATTAAAAAAAATAATTTTCTGAGGTGGACTTTCCAAGTTTCGCTAAAAATTTCGCATTAATATGTTGGTTTTTTAAAACACTGAGCATTTTGGCGGCGTTCTGCGGGTGCACGAACTCACATGAACTAAGACCACGGACCAAATGAAGGGTTGGCAGACCCTTTTGTGGCAGGAATGGATGTCACGTTACTGGGCAGAGTAGAAATTGACACACGGGTTGGTTGTCTTAAAATTCATTTCGTTATTTTAGCGAAACCTTGTAGATATGCAAGCATGTTCTCAAAGTACCCTCTTTTAGAAAAGTTCTCTGTAAGTTTTTTTTCTTTTCCCTTTATATTTACTAGAATGTAACAACCAATAAAATGCGCATGCTACATGAATCATTTTTAATGTGATCGTTCTGTCCTAGCAAATCTATTAAAATATACAAATTTTATTCTATAGTTTTTAGGTACGTAAAACATTCGATAAGAAAATTAGAACGTTAGAAAACTATTTGAACACAAGAAATTATAATAGGACATTTGCACCATCTACGTTTAAAACTAAGTTAGATATTATGTATTTTTTTTTCTATTTTTGAAACTCACTTTAATTTTGTGTACCCATAAACTTTTACCAGCAAAGTAGATTCTACGCGTTTTTACAGCTACAGAAAAAAATGAATCTACATGAACTTTTGTCGTAGAATGAGTTAAAGAAAACCAAATTAAATTGTGGAAATTATACATCGTACTTCAACAATTTTTTCTAACTGTATTATGTAGAAAAAATTCATAAAAATGTACCCTTATCAAAACACTTTTCACCCTTTAATCATATTTGAATGTCCTTCCGAGTAAAAACTTTATTTTTTAATTTATCCATAGTCGAAAATAATCAGAGATTGCATTAAATTACGCAAGTAATTTGCAATTTTTTGTGAACAAATAACTTCAACTAAATTCCCTTATATTATCTTTCAAGAAACACAGACTTCGCTATCCTGAGTATTTTTCATCATATTACCTTCTTATGAGCCGTTTATAAACCACCTCGGCCATCAGCTAATGCCATGGCGGAAGCGAGTTTGGTGTCGAAGCTGACGACTTCCGGTTCGCCTTCGTCTTTTTCACCCCTCCCCCCATCATTTCCATCCTCTTTTGTCCATCTTGGGGTGGGGTGGACGATGCCGCTGTCGCTGTTTGCTTTAATATTCATCGGAGCCGAGCGCCTTTGTCCCGCCGCAATTTCTCGTCTTAATTTTCTCTTGTTCTGAACATTTTGTTCCGAGTTTCGCAGTTTTTCTTCTTGAGCCCCTCCGCTCCCTCCAAGACTGCCGCCTTCACTTCCATCTTCAGAACTACACGGTTTTTGCTCCCCGTTCCTACCATCTTATGCTGAGAATTGTTACACTCATTGTTGCGAACACTGCTTCATCTCCGTGACGTCATAATCCTCCCTGTCTCTTTCGCTTGTGTATACATGCACCGACTAATACCTTCGTGAATTACATTACTTTTATATTATCTTTATTGAAGCTATCACTTCATCGTCAAACTTGCTCGACCAACTTCTGCGACTGTTTCTTACCACTATCGCCTTTAATATGCACCCCTTCTCCACACGACTCCGTTGTCTCCTCTTCGGCGGATGGGTTCGTCCACGCTTCTCCCCTCCCTTCACTCGAAGCAGCGCGTCCTTCTTTCCATCTCCACTCGAGACGCCTGGCGCCCGCCGGGAAATTCATCGGCGACTTGCATCACCCACCCGCCCGCCCACCTTCCTTGCTTTCATCCACCACTACTCGCTGCCACTGCTACGCTCTCCAACGCACAGCGGTCGCGCTTCTCGGCCTGCTCCTATACGGCTGAGCCATTTCTTCACGCACTACAAGATGTATCGAAATTCGATTTACGATTTTATTGTACTGATATTCTTGTCCAACTATCATTTTTAAGGTTTTTTAAATTTGAAATAATACATCGAAGTGTTTTATTAGACACGTTTCATGAAAAAACTACTAAACACTTTTAATATATAACAAAATCTCGAAGACCGCACCGAGTGCCGGAATAAAATCATCAAAAACATCAGAAAAAATAAATCGTGAATTCCAGCTCAATCGCTCTCCTAAAGGGGAACAATCGACTAAATAAATAAATATAAAAGAGAGAATATTACATACTCCTATTTACCTATCATTAAATTTCATTCGTTTTATAATATCCTTTTCTAAATACCACAAATCCTTTATTGTTTTACTTTATTCTCCGTAATGAGAAACTCATCAGATCATTAACTTCTCTTCAACTATTCAACGCATTCACATAAATTTGAAAGAACATTGAAGTATCAAAAAATAATCATAAATAGCTCAAAGAATTTAATCACAGTTTTCCTTCCTATCCCAAATAATTTATAAAAAAATATAATATTTTCACTCAATTCACGTGACAATGGAAACCGTAAATCGAATTGTATTCAACAGACTTACAGTGTTATTCTTGACCGTGTATCTCGGAGAACTTTCGGAACAGTCTGTAAACTTCCCTACTGTTTTTACTATTCTGACATCTTCTCAGTCGCATGCCCTCAGTTACCTCCGTTTCCGCGCACGCCGACCCGCCGCGCCGTGCGTGCGAGATAAGAGGTGACATGACGCCGCCGGCGCGTTTATAAGGCAACAGGGGAGAGCGCGAACCGACCTTCGCGGCACCTGAAAGGAATATCACGAAGGCTTTCACAAAGAGAATGATGAGTTTATTAAGAATGACTCTGGAAATTGTGTAGAAGAGGATAACTCTAGATTCACGTCAATATCATCTGAATTCTTGTTCGGAAAAGGAAAAGATATAATGAAATAACTTTTAATATATCTGAATGTTTTATTATCTTATATATTATTAGAGAAATTTTATAGATATGTTGCTGTAATTGAGATAATTATGAAATCAGCATTGCAGCACTTAGGCAATATTCAGTCTCGCCTCTCATCAACTACGAGCTTTCTTGTTCTTCTAGATATCGTAAATCAATAGTATCATTGCGATCATAGGTATTAGGTATTGTATCAACATTCATAATACTTCCTTCGATAATACAGTTTTTATTTTCGTTTTCCCTCATAGAAGATAAAGCGTCCTCATAGAAGATAAACCTGACCTTTCCTTCAGTGTGTAATCAATATACATTTTGCAAGCCCTGAAGTCAAGTGGTTGTGGTGATAACAAACCTTTTCTATATGTATGATCATGTGTAATTTAAAACACAAAGAAAAAGGCGGTATAATCCGTTTAGGTTGGAGATATTACCACAAAAATTACGTATTTTCAGGGAAGGTGTACAGGTGAGTGAACAAGTGTAGAGTTGATCATAATCGAGCCATTTATCCCTTTGGAAACTTTTGGGAACCTTTTTGGAGTTAAAATTACATATTTTGTTTGTTGAATTGTATTCTTAAATTCTACGAAAATCGTCTTAGAACTTCATGGATTTTGTTATTCACTGATTTGAATTGTTGGTTTAGAAAAGTGAAAAACTTCAAATTCAATATCAACAATTCGTTGTATCAGTTGGTATATTCAGGCGATATGTGTCTTTTTTTCTTGGGGTTTTAAGACTCGCCAACGTCAAGGTCATTTGAACCCTCGGCGACATATGTATCACATTAATTGAATATAAATGTTTATGACATAAAAAGAGGAAAGGATATTTTTTTCCGTCAGTGATACAAATTTAAAATGTAAATGTGTTACTCAAAAGTCTACGTGACCTATAGCATTTCAGCATTATATGAGAGAAGGGAGAGGACTGTCAAGCTACGACATGTGAACATTTTTCACGTGACGTATTTGCCTGGATTAATTATCTCGAATGTTTCGACTATCGATTCTCTGTATTTTCAGGTGAATAATGAGAACCGTAGAATGTGTATTAAGTTTCACCAAACTAACATCATTTTCTCATTTAAACAGCTTTGAGAACCTTTCAAAATTACACAATTTTTTTATATTTTAGGAGGATAAATAAATCTTCTCAACAATACGTTATTGCTCATTTTTCTTTCTATGTTGATGGATGCCAAAATTTGTGCTCGATAAACAAACATACTTGTGACCCCCATTTTTAATTTCCCTTATTCTACATTTACATATTTTTTCCATATCATTACTAATATACTACATTCTGACAAATGGAAAAAAAGATATGAATTGTTTGTTCGTCATATGAATGGAGTGATTCTTTGTTGAGGCGTGCAATTAATTAAGGATGACGTGATCTTCTTAGAACAAATATTTAATCGCGTCATTTTTTGGTGCAATAAGAAATGTATTTGAAGAAGAAGAATAAAAAATATATTTGTAGGTGTGATGTGGTTTAATAAGAAAAATACGTTTTTGTTGCGTTAAATGTACTTCATTCATCAACACGCGCATATTTTTGGTTCTGATAAGATTAATTCTTTTAAGAAGAGTTGCCAATTCTACAATTTTGAAAATGCATTTCAACGATTTAAAGATCGTCTTGGACATTATTTTAAAATAAAAAATTGACACCATAAATCATTCGATGCACTCAGATGGTAAGAACTACGAGCAATTTTAGACTGAAGTATATACTACCCATTATATGAATCTCATAAATATTCAAATGTACTCATGAGAACGATAAGTGAGAAAGTAGTGTGAAATGAGTTAAGTTGGACAAGATAAAGGTTGAGACAGAGATTTACTTCGCCAGTACCAGAAGAACCACATGCAATGTACCTAGTTTACATTTGTCTGTGCCTACATTTCACTGCTTTCAATTCTTTCAATCTCAATACAATATATTGAGTATTATTTCAACAGAGAACTGTATAGCTTGAACTTAACTCCCAAAAATCGGGAATTAATCAGATTTTAAGTTTATGTTAAAACCAAAGTAAGGAAGTAAAATATCATGTAATGAAAGTTTCAAATAAAGAGAGCAGTATTGATAATTACAAATGCTTGCATTTTGCACACTATATTGTTTACACATCAAGTAATGTTTGAACAACTTTCTTTCAACACATAAAGGAAAATTACAGTACGATCGATAGTTTGGCGTATCTAAAACGTATACAATTATCCTATAGTAATACCATGGATGACATATTAAATAGACAAAGTTTTTATTACTAACAGAGTTTCACAATTGCATAAATAGCAGTCGAAACTTAGCGATTAAAAATAAAATGTTCGTCTTCTTAAAAGATTTTAATGAACATTACAATTATCAGGTGATGGTGAGGTATAGAAAGAGTTTTCATAAATAAATGAGGAAAATATAGTGTCTCTTTCTGAATCATATACTGCAAAAAAAAATTTCGACCGTTTAGCGACCATCTTCAGAACTGAATATAGTGATTCTTGAGCCACACTCCTTTGATTCAAAAAGAGACACTATGTTTTCCTTATTTATTTACATAAGTAACTTAAAAGAGTGATTACTTTGAAAAATTCTCGCATTACTTCACTATTTGTAACAAAAATAATTTTTATTGTTCGGTATTTTGGACAGAAAGTTTTATTAGATGTCTGATGTAGTATATTGTAATTCATTAGAAAATTTTAAAACTGTTCTACCCAATACAATTATCAACTTTCACTTTAAAATATTAATTAAAAATTTGTTATTGAATAATTAAGGATTTTTAAGAATTTTCTTCACACATACACGACACCTGATATCTTCGTGAAATTAAAAAATATGTATGACATCCAATCCATAGAAATCCAATGATCTCGAAATAGGTAGCGTTGTCGCTCCTTCCATCCTGGTGGGTGGGAAGAGCTCGGGTTTCAATGACGACTGAGCCTACGCCATACCAATGTTGGTTTGGTATTTTAGATTCCCCGGAAGCCCAATATCCTGCCCATCTTTCAATTTGTGTGCTTAAGAAGATCAATCTCGCAAGAAATAAATCAACAAATAAATATATAAATAAATTAAAGACCTTTTACACTCGAAGCCTGCCCGTAACATAGATTTTAAAGGTAAAATATATAATGTAACAAATCTGGACTCAAAAAGTCAAAATTAGGAAATTTATTTTGATTATCAAAAGTCAAAAACCTATTGAGCAAGTTATTTTGCATCTAAAATATTTTATTTTGACAGTTTTTAATGTTTAACTGTGTTTATTCATTAACTTATTTTGGATTGTGAGACTTTTAATCATAAAACTTTAACTTCAGTTATCGTATTTCCAGCAATGTAACAATTTATATTGTGCCTAGTAAATAAAAGATTTAGGAAATAAGAAAGACACATACTCCTCTTTCATAATTGAGAGTGAACAAAGAGATAATGTACTCAGCAGGTGAACAAAAGTGCAGCTAATGAAGCACGCCATCCATTAAAGTATCTCGCACACAGACACACACATTCTAGTCCTTAATAAAGTGGCTCACATTTTAACTTAACCACGTTGAACAGTTCCATTCGTCACCAAACTCGCTCCGGTGAAACTTTAGTACGCCGTACTTCTCTTCATTGGTGATAACACTTGCGCACAGTGGAGTGTATACTGCGTCCTTCGAAGGAAAAAAAGAGAATTCTCGAACCAAGTTACGCTAGGAATACTTGCACCGCATAAAACGTTCCAACATCCCATGAACTCCTTCTATCTTCTGTTCCACTGCGTCCAATAAATACGTTATTTTGAGCTTCCCGTGTTATCACAGGCAAGTACTTTGCATAGAACAGGAGAGAATTCTTTCGCAACTTCTCCCGTTTTAACTCTGGGGTAGATCGTAAGTCACCCAAAGAGATGTGTTTATTGCAGATGGAACTATTTGATATAAAAAATTCATGATGTCTTTTTTCTTCTTCTTTTTTCATGAAATATTTTTTATTCAATTAATAAAAATACATAATTTCACCTTGAAAATCCCTTTGTCATTTTGAGAAACTCTTAACTCTTAACTACTATAGCTATTTTAACGTTTTATTGTTTCGTAGGTACTGAACAACTGTATTGTACAAATATAAAAATTTTGTTGAACAAACCATTAATACCGATACTCAATCCCTAGTATTTGTCAAGCGTGCGCCACTGTACTTCGCGGAGATCATGACACAATAGATAATATAGCGAGAGAAGATATAAGTAGACCCGGATGGAATACAGGGAAATCCCGTGACGGAAGAAGGAAGTGTTTGTAAGAACTGCGAACGACACTTGGTTCTTAGACTTGCTGACGAGGACACACGCTGCGGGAGGAGAGGTGAGTATTCTGTATTTCCTTCCCAGAGTTGTTGTAAACTATTTAGAGTTATCTATACCAGATATTAAAAATATTTTATTCATTGATGACACGTACGTTACTTAATTATTTTGACAGAATTACAGAGCACATAGGTAGTCACGGTGCGTAACATTTGTGAGTGGTTAAAGCTTAGATTATTTTAATAAGTGACCCTCTTATAATTGTTAACAATCATTTGAAATTATTGCGTAAGGTTTTAAGAATTTCTAAACTAGAAATAAATTGTTTGTATTGAATGTGTTCCACGGAGCACGTCGGAATACATCGGAACAGGCACACACTAATTTGTAAAATAAATATTTTAAATTAGCTTTCGAATGCATTTGGTCTGCCTAATAATATGACTTTAAAAATTTTCTGATATAACTTTGATCTAACTCTGCTCTAACTCCCCATCACCATCACCACCACCAGCAAACTTGGAGACCAGCATCACAGGAGGCGCAGACCAATTTTTTCGGACAATTATAATGAACAAACTTTCAACGCAATTGGTTTGGCGTGCAATTAAATTTTTTTTCTCTCATTTACCATATTTATAGCGTTATAGCGCTTGCATCCATCGCTACTAGACCGACACATCACACAAAACACACAGTTTAGGTTTACTAATAATGTGTGCAAAAAATGGTGTCGAATGAAATGACAACCAATTTTATATGACGCTGCCTCTCGAACTACACGTGTAAACGTGTTTTTTGATTAACTCTCTCTTTCATTTAAAAAGACGAGGCATGTACTACATCTACATATACACACACGCCTGATATTATTCTGTTATAAGCCTCCTTGACTGATCGTGTTACACTTCTAGCGATCAAAGTAACCGTGCACCCGAACATTACTCACGTTTAACTACTATTCTAAACTCTACTTCTTTCTTGAAAGAAAATCCAAACTTTTAACGCTTAGATCAAATGGATCAGTATCCTGCCAAAGTTTTAAAATATCTTTTTATATCAAGTCATTTTACATTGAATGCCTTCTTCATTTAACATTTCTCTAAATATTGGATACATTATATGATTTGATGACGAAACGTCTTCACGTGTAGGTAATCGGAATATAACAGTCATAGTATTAAACATTCCAAGGTAATCAATCCCAATACCACCTTTTTCAGGATCAAGAACTTTAAAATGAAATTGTCAAAATTTCCCTCGATGTCATTACTTCTTAAGCATGTAAATATAACCAAAAAGAAAAGATATCTCATATTCTACGTGAATCAAGAAGTCACACACAACAAGTCAATCCAAGAGATGACATGTAATAGGAATATCGTAAAAATTGTTTCGTGTTCATTTTTTAGAGGTAAAAAGTACATAACATAATAGAATAATCGTACATAGAAATTTCATAATAAAATAAAAAATTAGTAGTTATTTTGAGATAATATTGAAATAACATAATAACTATAAACGGTTTATTAGGAATTCTGTAATTCTTGCTCTTCAACACGAATCTCTAATGTTTCATTTTAATTTATGACATTCTTTACGTTCTTAACTCTGATGGAAGAGCCACCGTTTGTGATCGTTAAAATATAGTATCAACGGATTTCTCGTACGGAAAATGTACTTCAAATAACTGCAAATGTACACTGCGAATGAAATGAGTCTTAATTACTCAGATAATGAGTGAAGATTTAAGTAAAACAAATCACAATGATGATGCAATGCAGAAAGGTTTATATCCTCTTTTTTTCATTCCTGACAATGCACTTTGATTGAACATTTTAGTACGTGGTAACTATAGTTATCTCGACGTACGGTAGAGTATAGTAAAACAACTCTCAATCGAAACGTTTAATCGCATTTGACTCCACTCTCTCCCCCTCGTTTACTACGTTGTAGTTTTCCATTCGACCCATGTCATCGGGTGGTCCGGCTGTTGCACCCTTCCCTTGTCCCACCGTCACGTCGCGTCATACTCACCCACCTCCCGGGAGGCGACCGTCGCGTTACCTGGCGGACTGACACTACGCCACTACGTTACTCTGGTGGCAGCGGAGTGCAACCCATGCGCGTGTATTCCCCTATCGAACGATACGTAATCCTGTGCACTGATAACAATCTGGAAATCTCCGGGTTGGGATGCATATACGCAGGTAATCTGTCAGACTCGTAAAAATCTCCCTCGCGCATTCCGGAATGCGAATGGTGGAACAAGGGCAACAACAGGAAGATAGAGGAAGATGACGGCTGTGTTTTTCTTCTACCGGGTAAGGGCGTAGGGCGGAAAGCGCTAAGTGACCAATGATATACAAACCAAACCAATAAAAATGAATACCAAGGAAGGGAATTTGTGTTAATATTTATGTGATTCAACTCTCACCCTATAATTAAAAATCACAGCCGATTTTCATGAAGTTGCATTTTGTTCATTTCGTTAGTTACCCATTCATGCGCAAAAAAGTACTCCATAACAACTATGAATCAAAATTCCATTATAAACTCAATTATTAATTCTTTATTCTTATATTAATATTTCATCCTGCACGATGAAATATGTACACTTCTAAAAATATAAAAACAATGTTACATTTCTAGTTAATTCTATATATGATAGGTTAAAAAATTAAATTATAGTTTCTTGTCATTAGGTTTTTCCTTTAATTGTACAGTTATCTAGTTGATTGTGGTCTAGATTTTATTTATTGGAACACAGTGGTATTACCATTGCGTGTACTCGGTGAGTATGTGTGTCTTTAAACAAAGATATACGTGGTCTGGAAATTCACTGGTGGACGAATAGAATTTAGACAATAAATGAAACACCCAGATTCCACTTGCAGTGTTGTGTAACGTTTTCAACAATAAATTTTAAAATTCTAGTGTTTTTACACATTGATCTCAAGAAAGACTGTTGGGCTCCGTAAAAATATCAGTTCTTTCAATGTTTTCAATACATAATTGATTTAGTTTCCTTTTTCTAAATTTAAAAAAAAATGTGTTAATCGTGTATTGCAGTTTCTGCGCTCTGAAAGATTAACACACCCTCGGCGCTCAATGCAGCATCCACCCTCATGCACGCGGTCCGGTCTGCCTGCCGCTAATGACTCAATCGCTAGGCACTACTTCAAACCATGTCCTTTCACATTTTTATTCTTAGCCAAATTAACCAAATAGTTTTATAATATCATAAATTTAGACAAAATTCCTTTTAAAATGAGTCCATACGTATTACTCGTACTATTATTTTATTAATGTTACTCAAGTACTAAATAATAACTTACGACCTTTTTTTGGACGACCACAACATATTTTTTATGTGTTTTTCTTCTACACAACGTTTTGAATCGCGACTGGAGTCGTCGACAGGTGTAAACAAATTGAAACGTTGTGTAGTAATAAAACAATAAAACCACAGAGTGCGTCCAAAACCTGTTATAAATTATAATTTATTAATTTATCTTGATTATATTAATTTTTTATCATCTTCGTAATATATGATCATAATATGATCGAAATTTTAGTTTTTACTCAAATCTTTGGTAGCTTAGGAATAATATTGTAATGAGATTAAAGGATAATCGTATGTGAGCATATTATTATAAGCAATCACTTGTATTAGTTTATAACTTTATAAGTATTCATTAACAAGATGATAACCAGCATCGAAACGTTGGACAGATGTTAGTGAAAACTAATAAAGTTATAAACTAATACAAGTGATTGCTTATAATAATACGCTCGCATAGGATTATCCTTTAAGCAAACTCAGTTCAAGACGATCAGAATATAATCATTATTTAAATCTAAAATAATATTATAATGTCATGTTTGTACTCATTTTAACAGAAACTAGTCAAGACTTTTGAAATAAAATTATTTGTCTTAAATTTTTTTTGTCAAGTCCTTGTTTTGTCAATCGGTGCCCTGTAGTGAGTCTTTAACGACAGGTAATCCCTGCCAAATGAGCAAGGGTTAAGAGTCTGTAAATCTTTCAGGGCGCAGTGGTCTCTGGACACACAATAAGTTACTAAATTAACACACATTTCATCAAATTATACACGTTCCATGAAATTAATTAAATTGTAAGTAATAAGGATTATGTAGTAGACACAATGAAGAGTTAAATCCGGTTTCGCTTGTCGCTTTCAAACTGAATCAACTGTACCTTGCTCCAAGAGAAACAGCCTCCAACACTGTTGCTGTTACGTAATTACTTGATAGTCCGCTCCGTTCTCCGCACTGCTGCTATATCCTCGTGTTAACTTCCTTAAACCCCTTTTCCGTTCCTTACTCTCAATTTCGCGTTTTTCTTCTTTCTCATATATTTTCTTCGCACATTCTCTTTATCGCGTTTTCTTCTGTTCTACAACACGTCCTTCTATGTACTTAATCTCTTCATTTCTTGATTTTCATTGGTGTACGATGTCATTTCGCTCAATTTTCTCCAACCAATTTTATTCCTCTTGGCTTTTTTACCAATTCTGTACTTCCTTCCAACATTCAATTCTACATCGTACCTTCATCCTCTCCTTCGCTTATCGCGTCCCTTGCGGAATCGCTGTCCTCTTCCTCTATTCTCTCCTCATCACATCTCCCTTGTGCGTAGTGTCGCGATCTGATTGTGAGTTACTGTGCGTTTTTGCGTCTCCTTTAACGCAGAGGAGACGTTTTCTTGTCGCCGGAGCAGCCGTTGCCCAGGTAACGGCCGCGCCCCCATGCGGAAGTTCATTCGAGGGAAGAGGTGAAAGCGGAAGCAGCGCTACAATGCCATCGACATCCGGCAACGCAAGATTCCCACGCCGCGAGCGGACGAGAGTGATTTCTTAGAACATGAATGAATCGTTGAGCGAGGGAAGGGTTGATAAGTTCATTGTTATTATGCGATCGAGGATTGAATGTGGTAAAACTAATAAAGGAATTGATATTTGAAGTATACAAATTAAGAAGTTGCAATTTAAAAATTTGAATTAAAAACAAAATATATAAATTAGTGCTGGAAAAAAGAAAGCGTTATTTATAAATATATGTACTTGAAACACTATTTTGAATGCCGAATCCTAGATGTACTTGAAACTTCTATGTAAAAAATATTACGGCCTCATGAGATTTTGAAATATGTAAGAGCACATATGTATTTATGTAACAAAAATAGTTTTTCATGGACAACTCAATTTGTGCACGAAATTAAAGAAGATATCTTCATCATTCACGTCCAAATCCAGAAAATCAACCATGATATATATAATATGAGGAAACAAGTATAGGTTATCTGCACCATGACAAATGAAACAGGTAAACTAAATTCAACAATAGTAACACCGTTCATCCTACGCTTATTTTTTATATTCAAAATGTTTCACTATAGTAAATATAATTGTCTGAATTGTAAATAGTACTGTATGTAATAAAAAGGAATTGACATACAAAACATTAATTTAGCACACTGGTACTGTGTTTTGGGAAAAGATACCAATTGAGGAAACAAATACCAGAGGCCATTAAATCCAGGGGAACGCATTTATCTGCAGAGGAACACATCCGACTTCACTTTCAACCTAAACACGACACACGCACTTTACTCGTGCGCACACGCTAACAGTTTTTGCGTTCAGCGAAACACGCTTGCTTCCGGACTCTGGAAATAACACTGCGTTGGCTTTTTCGTTCATTTCACGCCATCCTTTGTCCAATTTCCGACCCACTACATCGATCTTGCAGAAACCCTTCCCATTTCCTCCGTTCATCGTTCTCCTTTGCTTATCCTGATCTACTCCGCGCTTTACCAGAGGATTCTATTTCATCCCCTTCAAAGCGAACAACCATTTTTTCGATACCATTCCCACTTTATCTTGTTCCTGTTAACCATTATTCAGCATTACATCATTTTAATATTCTTGTTCTCTTTCTTATTTGTGAATAACTTGATTCAATTGGCAATCGTTGACACGATTTTGCCATTTTCTGTATTGCAACTTTCAAGTTAATTGACTCTTCCCCTCAAACGTCTCATCCTTTCTTGTCGTTTTACTTCCACTGTCCTTCTTTGTTTCCTTCCATACACTTCTTCTCCACTCTTGTATTTCCCGTATTCATTCTCTTATACTCGATTGATACGTTAGACTAAGAGCAATAAATAACATTAACATTTCACTCATTTTCTTTCTTCGGCATGACGCGACAAGTCGGTTTTTAATTGGAGCTGCAACCAATCACCACTTTGTACGAATGAGAAGGGTTTATAAAGGGCTCTAATGACCTTGCCGTTGACGAGCCTTAAAACCGCACCAAAAAAAAAAGAGTTTATATTTTGAGACAGGAGTTTCTTCCGGTTATGAAAAGAGGTGGGGAAGGAATCGAAATAGACCATGGGCAGAACGGTCATATGTTATAAATTTACTAGAGCTAATGGAGTCGATATTATCTCAATAATAAAATTTCTATCTGAAGAACAGATTACATTATAGTCTTACAGAATGTAGTGAAGTGTGGTACATGAAGGCTTGTTTCGAATAAATTTGTATTATAAAATTAAAAAATAACGAACTTGTTTGTCCGTGGGCACAGGAAGAAATAAATTAATGAATATTGAATTCTTATGTTCTTCCTCAAACTGCGTACACAGCATAATCAAATATATAGATATACGACATTGCTTCAACTATGACTTAACGTAAGTATTTCTGCCCTTCCAAAATTCTTACTTGATTTTCTCATACAAGACAAAACATTTTTTGCAAGAAATTTTATCTTTTTTTTTTTTCCTCTCAAGAAAATTGATCCACATTCTAAATGAATTGGAAGTCAATCATTATACATCATATGTACGATACGAAAGTACTGCACGATGATATTGTGACTAATAATCTTGTAAGTTTTCATTATTTTTCAAAAATTGAAACAGAACTGTTGTAGCATGAAGTTAAAAAGAAAAATTCCTATAAGAAATTAAATATTTTCTCCTAAAATCCCCGTATTCTCAGAAGGTCTTGATATTCCTGCATACATTATTTAAATGTCAAAAACTGTGTAATTTTTGCAATATAAAAAGGTTTATTGTAAAAAACATGAATAAAAAACCAAAAGTACTCCATAATGAAAATATTATTTGAAAATTAAATAACTAAATATTTGATCGTCAAGGGTAAATCAATCACCAGCAATTTGGGATAAATGATTTGAATTACACGCATCAAATGAAATAGTTTTCATACTTGTTAAATCAAAACGAACAATTGGAAACAATACTTTTAAATTTTCTACATTGTTTCTTTTTTTATTACATCGTCTTTGATTTTTATGAATTGAGAAATTGTCTGATTATAAAAAAATTTATGGTATTTGCTTTTAGGAAAGTCTTATTGTAAGTGCTTTTATAGTCTTGAGCGCTTCCTTTGATAAAATATTTTTCCTTCTTTCCTACCGGCAATCGTTTTGTCACATTGTTCCCTTTCTTCACTTTTTTCTGTTCATTTTGAATTTACGAAGAAATTTACTTCTCAATACAAGACGTTTTAACCTTCTATTGCTTGTTTATAAGTATACATCTTCTTTAAGATTCCTTTGTTTTGCAAATTTCAGATACTTGGTACACTCTGTCAATGAACGTTCAATAATGCTTCACATTCCAAAAAATATTATATTACGAGACAACGAATATTATCCATCATTTATCATATTAATAATAAAGTAAAATTTTAAAACAAAATTACCAAGATACTCTCATCATTGAATTTGAATAGAGATGGAAATGCAATGTTCTTCAGAAATATATTAATATCAAGTTAAAATACCTGGATGACAAAGAAAATAGCGCTGACGACGATGAGGTATTTAAAATAAAATGGACAGGTGGTTTGTAATTCATTATAATATTCAAAGCACTACTAGTATATTGTCAGGCGTATCACTATGATTACAGAAATGAATTTTTGAAAGTTTACTCGAAAGCACTCGAATTGAGTAATTATTACTCACTTAATTCTATAGGATTTTGTTGAAAAATAATTATTTAGAGAAGTGAAATACATTACTTATCATTTACTATTCTCCTTTTAAAGAATATTTTCGACGACCTTTTCACATTTCATCTCTCAAGACCACAAGTAAAAATCATTCAAGTCGAGAGGAAGTATCAAAGCACGATAAAAATAAAAACTTGTGGCAAAATATCGTATTGACAATTTTTGTTATGATTAATGATTATGATTTACTTAAAAATTTAAATTAGATTCATGAAATATTCACGATGAAATATCATGATGACGAAAAACAAGGCATATCTGCTTTAGAGGATGGTATTAACAAATGCTTACAGAGTTGCATATTCAAGATGAGAAACTGAATAGCTACAAGTGTGGTGACACGCAAAACGCAATCAGCGTAATCACGAACACATTGCAACACCACTGGCGTTCATTGTACACCACTGTTCCTGTGTTTACGTCAATCTCTTCCCCGTGGTTCTCTCCCTCACGAAAAGGTTGTGTAGAGAGTGTGAAATCGTTGTAATTGGAAACTGAAACGGTGCTGTGCTTAAGACAATGCAAAAACAGAATGTCATTTATCTTCAATATTCCCAAATTATCTTCAGAATCTACACCAGCAAGCAATTATGTAATATTAAATCATCTTTTGGAGACAACATACCTTTTTAATATATAATTTCAAAAAAATTTATGTTGTAATTTAATCGGTCTGTATGAGACGAATTTAAATACATTAAGTAAAGAAAGTAAATGAATAATTCCATCAACATCTTTTGATATTTTGGCAACTGCCGTACTTTTGATACACTATACATATAAACCTAATAGAAAAACTCATTAAATGAATGAGTATTTATGTAATATGAAGATTATTATATCCTTATATTATATTTTTAACTGGAACTATGTATATTTTTTCTATTTAAATACGTAATTTGTTTTTCTTTCTAATTTTTTTAAACTCGTTTGAACATTCTTTTCCAATATTTTAAAGACCATAAACCACAAAAAAACCTCTTTCTCAGTGGGTCAGTTTTTTTTAAATAAAACGATGAATCTTTTGCTTATATAACCATATACATCCTCTTTCTCAATAAAATCCCTAATTTCTCATATTAAGGTAATATTTTAACTCCGAATGTCCGATAAACTATGCGTTCTATCCGTCTGAATCCTTAATTTTAAACCTCAGTATAATTTTATAATTTTCTGGGACATGATAAAATAATTTAACATAAGTGTAGTAAAAAGATTTCGTTATTGTTCACGCAAAACATCACTTTATTTCACTTAATTATATTAATGAACCGAATAGTGTCCTTTAAGTACTGTTATCGAGAAACATTTCAAATTTTAAATAATTATTCTAATTACTAAAAACAATTTTTTTAAGGTGAGAATATTTTTTGAATAAAGAACTGAATATGAGATGAATAATGAAATGAAATGAAATGAAATGAAATGAAATGAAATGAAATGAAATGAAATGAAATGAAATGAAATGAAATGAAATGAAATGAAATGAAATGAAATGAAATGAAATGAAATGAAATGAAATGAAATGAAATGAAATGAAATGAAATGAAATGAAATGAAATGAAATGAAATGAAATGAAATGAAATGAAATGAAATGAAATGAAATGAAATGAAATGAAATGAAATGAAATGAAATGAAATGAAATGAAATGAAATGAAATGAAATGAAATGAAATGAAATGAAATGAAATGAAATGAAATGAAATGAAATGAAATGAAATGAAATGAAATGAAATGAAATGAAATGAAATGAAATGAAATGAAATGAAATGAAATGAAATGAAATGAAATGAAATGAAATGAAATGAAATGAAATGAAATGAAATGAAATGAAATGAAATGAAATGAAATGAAATGAAATGAAATGAAATGAAATGAAATGAAATGAAATGAAATGAAATGAAATGAAATGAAATGAAATGAAATGAAATGAAATGAAATGAAATGAAATGAAATGAAATGAAATGAAATGAAATGAAATGAAATGAAATGAAATGAAATGAAATGAAATGAAATGAAATGAAATGAAATGAAATGAAATGAAATGAAATGAAATGAAATGAAATGAAATGAATGAAATGAATGAAATGAATGAAATGAATGAATGAAATGAATGAATGAAATGAATGAATGAAATGAATGAATGAGGAATGACAATGATAAAGGACAGGGGGAAATAAATTTTTAATATTTCTATTACTTAAGTTCAAACCCTGCTATAAGTAGAGATGGTAAATTCGTGAATGTTCACTTAATGAGATGAAGTAAAAAGGGGAGCGTGCATTGGAATAGGCACGTGCACATCGCGCTGCGTTGTGGTTACGCCTGCACCTATGCTTGCGTGTTGTTGCAACCACGAAGAGACCAACAGATGCAACCGCTGCTTGGGGTTGTGGACGCAGGGAACACGATGAAAATGACAATTAGGCATAAATCTTCTCTGAACTAAATAAGAACCATCCTCACTTCCAGATAAATGCTTCTTTTGTTGGAAAAATATATTTCCTTTTTATTTTCCATTTTATTCTCATAAGCATGCGATAAAAGATATATAGGGTATAATACTCTTCAGAAATTGATATATAGACAAGCCCTAAAGCATCACAAAAAATTGATATGACAAATTGACAATTGAACTTGTGAGGACTACGGTAAGTTGATACCAATAAATGAATTTTAAAATAGAATAGACTGTGTCGGAAATTGAACTAAGCCGTTTAAACTGAAGACGATATAAATTCAAAGAAGAGAAAATAAGTGCTATAACGGTATTTTATTCCACACAAAGACTATAATCTAATTGAAATTACATCGTGTGTCTCGCTACATAATCTCGAATCAAACAGTTATTGTAACAAAAAAGTGTTTAAGTAAGATTATTTGAAGAGGTTTTCTGACATCTAGAAACTAGGTTTAATGTTCTAGATGTAGCATTGTGAATAACAGATGGAGATGATTTTTAAGAATCAAAGTATATGGTAAGAAAAGAAAGCAAGAAACTATACATGAATCATGTTTTATAACAATAAATTGAAATTATAGTTTTAAAATCAAGCGGTTTAAATAGTATACACACAATTATTTAATTACTTCATCGAAATAAAATATATTAATGAATATTTTTAACATAACAATTTTATTTTACTACCTTATTTTCCTGGGGTAATAAATGTCAATATGTAGAGGAATTTAGTTGTAAAACGTTCAAATCACTGAATAATGGGCACATCTGACAAGAATTTACATGTACTCTTAATAAACGCTTGTGTTCCAATAATGTATTTTTCCATTAATTGAGGGGAAATATTGTAAATCTGCAAATATAATAATAATAATAATAATAATAATAATAATGCAACTATATTATTTACAATATTTCGTTATATCTCTCATTGGGTTGTGATAGCATATAGTTGTCACGATAAAATTGAATCTCCATTCACGAGTGCTGTATAAAACAAAAAATAGCTTTCATCTAGCCTTTTTCAACCAAGTTAAGAGTACTGGAAACCGCATTTGCCAGATATATTGTGTCGTAAAGACATGATACGTCCCTTTTGATTTTGTCCTGTTCTCTCGACCCATTTATAGGTTCGATCTAATTAGTTATTTTTAATCTTTATACTTGGTAGGCTACTCGCTAGGCTATATGCGTATCAATCATATATTGTGAGAAGTGGGATCGGCTGGAACGTGAGATCGAATCAGGATCTAAATATAATATTAATAACACAGATCACACAACAAAAGTAAACATAAATTTAATATAAGAAGTGCTGGAATCTGGAATCCAGCCAACTACAGAAAGCATTTCAATCTACTGCATTCCACACTAACATACTCTAAGTTGAGCTCAACACTACAGGCAGTAAGAGAATAAAACACTACAGGAAAAGAGAATAAAACCGCCAGTGCTTGAAGAGCACATAATATGATTCTTTATAATCACACTAGATAAAGAATCATTTTATTCTTACGCAATCCGCACAGAAGGTACGTCTTACGGAGTGTCGAACCCTCTCGACACTGTTCTCAAATAAATGAATATTACGGAGCATGGGCGGCCACCCATGCCCCGGAGTGCACGTCTCCACGTACACTGCTCGTTCCTTCGATCCCCCCCCTTGCTCGTTGCCAGAGATCTTTGTTGTTTGAATTTTGTCCCCTGGAGGGGGGTACCAATCCCATCAAGTTCTTATGATGTCATGTTTATGACGACACTTTCCTGGTTGTTTATCGGTTGATCAAGCTCACGCCACTAGGGCTTGATGCTGATCACCCGAATCCCACGCTTCAAGGAAGGCTTCGGAGGGCGGAGGCGGTCAGCGGAAATGGCGAATCGCCTTTCCGCTGCCCAAGATGTTTCTGACTGGAGTCGAAGCCATAGTTGGGGCAGCAAAGTAAATGAAAGTTTTCCACTTTCTAAGTGGGACCGTAACATTACCCCCCTCTTCGACGAGCAAGCGCCCCGCTTGCTGTAAGAGTAGATTTCTGGTCGTTAATGAACTGTAGTGAGCGGAGGCTGACGAAGAACAAGACACCTAATCACTAAATACATTTTGCGGGTGGATTATTGTTCATTGGTACATGGCAAGTTGTAGATTCTGTAAGACGCAGATGTCGAGGAGGACGGTTCAGGTGGTCGCTTCATTATGGAGGCTAGACATCCCAATGCCAGCCGAGACATCCTTCCATCCTTCCTGATAGGGAGTACCAGTGCGTGGGCGTAGTTCCCAATGGTGTCGGAACAGGCCGTATCCGAAGTGCGCTGGAGCGCCTATAGACATAGTACCTGACTCTACCACAATCTAGAAAGAAATCACGTTTCATACGGGCACACAATCAAAAAGCAATGTGAGGATACCATGTAAACTCTATTGGTGAGAAAAATTAGATTGTGTTAATCATAATAAAGAATCGTTGTAATAACATCATCGTAATAAAAATTTTACATGTTAATAACCATCATAAATAATACATAATAAAATATTTTCAAACATTTAAAGAGAAAAAAAAACAATACAGAATGATTGAAACGAAAACATCAAAAACCTGTCTTTACTATAATCCAGAACGAAATCAGGTG